>VXBQ01008315.1:439625-489272 GCA_013400175.1 Phainopepla nitens
CGGGGCAGCGGCCGTGTCACCGCGCTGGCGCGGGGCAAGCGGGGCCGCAGCGGCCGGGGCGCCCTGCGGTGCCCGCCCGGGAATGGCGGTGCCCGGGGCCGGCGGCGGGTCCCCCCGGCTCCCCGAGGGATGAAGTTGTAGGCGGCCCTTTCCTGGCTGTAGTTGTCGGTGCCTCCCCGAGGCGGGGCGGATTCGGCTGCCCCTGGCACCATTGCCGGCTTGGCGGGGACGGTCGCCCGGGCAGCGGGGCGACGGCAGCCCCGTCCCGCAGGGGGGTCCCTGGTAGCACCGGTTATCGCCCAGCGCGGTCGCTCCGTAAATAACAACAGTGAGACTGGGACAGATGCGCCAAATTACCGTCCCCGGAAAGGCAAGGCAAGGCGGTAGAAGCCATCGGAGGAAAATGCCGTATTGTGTGCTAAATTTAGTGTCTGTGCGGCGTACCAAAAAGCCAGCCGTCACATTAATTAGTGATTGCATTCGCGTAGTATTGCATTCTTAGCAAGCAGCATTGTTTTTTTTATTTTGTTTTAAAATTTTTTTTAATTTTTTTTTTTTTTAACGAGGAAAACGTCAAACTCCTGCTTCAGTTATCTTTAAAATTATACTGGCAAGGTCAGCATGTAGGGGTCTTGGCATTCACCTTAGCAGAGAATTTGCATTTCTGGGAGTGTTTCAGAAGCACCTTTGGTTTCATGTGAAAGTAATTATTTTGACTTAATTAAGAGACTTATAATGCATGGCCAAAGTATTGACAAGTAATTGTGCTTTTGTGTTTACCATACCCTAACACTGCTTTCAGAACATCAGTACCGTAAGTAATTCTACTTTCCATTTATTTACAGTACTGGCATAAAGGATGTTTCCACTGTGAAGTTTGCAAAATGGCTCTGAACATGAATAACTACAAAGGATATGAAAAGAAACCTTATTGCAATGCGTAAGTATTGTAAATGTCAAGTCTTGCAGAAATGCACATGAAAAGAAAACCTGGCTGTGGATATTGTCAAATAGGTATTGTCATGCTGTAAAAACTTAATCTAGGGAGAGCAGTGCAGTCTAGAGCAGTTCAGTATCTTTGCAGATGAGGTATTCTACTTGCATTGGTGTGATAGAAGATGAGAGTATTTGATTATTATGTGTTTAGGCAGTGTTTTCATATTAGATCTGAGGATACAGGTCTTTTCCTCCCACACGTAGTACTGACTCGTGCTACATTCATTATTGGCGATGCTGGGTTACTGTTGTCCTTTATGCAGCTCTCTGTTCTGGGTTATGGACCCGATCAGCATTTTGCAATAAGAAAACAAAGTGCTTCTCAGTTGTGTAGTTTACCAGAGACGGCACCCTGTTAGAAATCATGGCAGCCTGTTTTTAAAACTGTTAGTTTTTCCACATATCTTGGATTTCTAAGCTAGGTATTTACAAAACCCTTACTTCTCCTGCTTCATGCTGTTTTGCTGTTCTCTTAGATTTTGATTTAAAAAATGGATTAATTTTGGTTTGATTATACTCTAGTATACTCATGTTGCATTCAACTTTTAGATTTTGTTGTTGTGTGACTTTTGAAGAGTGCTTTGATATTTGGCTTGCAAATACTGTAGAAGAGCATTTGATGGAGAAAAACAGTAGCTTTTTGTTCTTTGTACTGTGCTTCTAAAATTTGCTAATTGCATTTCAGTGTGTTTTAATGTTTAGAAACCATTATAATATGCTTTTTTAGAAGGATAGCTCTGAAGATTTTGGAATCAAATGTGATCTTATATGTTATTTGTATATTGTTGTTATTTTCACCTTTATGTACTTAAAACATGTTTTAAGAGACAGAGCTTTGAAGCTATGGATGTGTTTTATTTTTCTTTAGAAGTATTCTCCTACACTTCTCTCAAAATATTTGTTTGATGTTGAGATAGACAGTCTATGGCTGGCCATAACAGAAAAGTTCAACTGCCTTTGGTCATTTCTTTCGGGCTAAAATCGAATCCAGTCAGTGTCTAAAATACAAGTTATGTTATAAATCTGCTGTGCTGCCAAAACTTGAAACACCTGTTTCAGTGTGCACAGTTGTACTTGGATTGCTTTAGGAGCATATGGAGTTACATCTGTAACTTCCTAGCTTTCCCTAAAGTGCTCCACACAGTGTATGAGGATGATATTAGACCTGTCCTAACAAAGTGTTGTCTGTTGCCAGTGTCACGGGCTGGAGAGAGCCGTGTATGAAGGGAGTCACGCTCCAACAGGTGGTATGCTACAAGCTGAGACTAACTTCTAGTATTGGCCCCGGATGGGACCCTGCATGTGGTACTACTTGAGTACAGGCTTACATCCTTTATAGTAATTATAACTCTGATAGGTACCTTTTACCTATATTTTTGTGTGTTAGATTTCAGTAGTGATACGTTGGTTGCTTGATCTTTCTCATCTAATCAGATACTTACTTGTACTTGGTAAGATTGCTTGTTTATAAAATCTCCATGCTAATACATGAAGGTTTCCAAGCTGTGCATATTTAACTTCTGTTGCAGGAGAGTTTTTATAGATACAGTTATGGCTTGTGGTGTGTCCTTCTGTTGATGGATGAGTGGGAGTAAGGATGACGGATGGATCTGTCGTGTACCATTCAGGTGCTGTTCTTCCTGGCAGTTGCTTTAATGAGCTTTGTGAGAGTGAGCCTTGAAAAATAATCTCTACGTTTGAAATATCTCTCAAACTGGATGTATGAAATGGGAAGCAGCAACGTAAAACTGTTAAAAGAATTGGGGATTTTTCCATTAAAAAAGAGACAAAATGTAATGTGTAATATCAACAATGTGCATTTTGTTCTTAACTTTTAGTAAACTAAAGTTTGGTGGGTTTTTATGTCCCTCTTATTTTTAATGAGGAGCCTCAGTCATATAATGTAAATAATTTCAAGTGTTATGTAGAACCATGAAGGGAAGACTAAGGTGTGCTTTGCGGTTTCAACAAACTTCAATACTCTTCACAGGATAGCCAAGATGTTTTTGCAAAAGTATGTTTTGAAAATACAGTTGGTTTAAATTTTGACAGAGAATCCTTGCATCTCAAAGGTAACTAATTTGCAAGGCAGACACCATTACAGCATTTCAAATTATAATGTGTCTGTTTTTATTAGTAAGAAGCAGATCCATTTTTATGTTAAATGGTGCTTGATCATAAAATCTTTGAAGAAAAGAATGTAAATTTACTCATACAAACACCTACAAACACTTGACAAAGAGTAATTACTACTAAACTCTTTATTGAAGCCATCCATTGAAAAGAGTGCAATTTGTAGATAAAAGTGAAGAAGTATGAACTAATTTGAATGGGAGAGGAATATCATGAAGTTGTTCAACAGGTTTGGAAGCTATAGTTAGTTTTTCATAAGAACAAGTTGGAAAGCATGTATCTTTAATAATATCTGTATGTGCTTTGATAATTCACAGATCAGATAAGTTTGTTGTATATATTTTGACCTTTGGTCTTAAAATTGTCCATTCTTTTGTTTCTTCAGGGGCTGAAATGGATGAATTTTGTTACTTTACTGGTGAAGATCAGAAATTATTTAATTGTAAAACATAATTGTTTTTCTGTTAATATAACAAGATGGTCGTCTGTGATTGTTCAAACTATACTTTTGGTGGAGAAGAGTCAGTTCAGACACATTTGCAGGAACTAGCAAAGCACAAAGGAATATATTGCAAAGTACTTTAATTTGGTGACCATTAGGGCAGAACTATTTGTAAATGCAGGATCTTGCTTTTTTTAAAGGCAAGTTTTTTGTTGGACATTTTGCCACATTTCTATCTAAATGATTTTATATCTTCCTTGTGATAAAGAGGCACTGGTACCAAAAGTAATGACTGGGCTACTGACATAGCTTTTGTAAGTTGTAGATCTATATAAGATTTTAGAAGAAGGTTAAAGGGAAAACTTTGTGTATATGTGTATAGTATGGCTTTGAAAAGAATAATCTTTGGATCACAGAATTTTCATAACCTGTCTCCTTTTAACCTTTCAGTTCTCTTACTTGTAGAGAAGAGCTTGAACAACTTTGTTCTCTCCTCCCTCTCTTTTTTTTATTATTTACAAAACTCATGAACTGTATGAGTCAGGATAGTTACTTCTGCTTGTTTGTGTAGTGCTTATAGTATTGTGCTTTTATCTCAGCTGGGACCTCTGAGCAGTACAGTGCTGTGATAAGTTAGGGTGTTTTATTTCTCACTTGCATTCACATTTCATCTGAACGGCCTCATACACAACATCTTGAGGCTTGTAGATGTGCAGCACATGGACGCTGTTGGGTTTGCCTTAATGACTTTAGTCTTGCCTTTTATTTGCAGTCTGATTCAGATATGCCATGTTTCTGGATTGCTGCCTGATTTCTGAAATAACGTTGATGAAACGAAGGGCTCAGACAGTTTTGCAGTTCAGCCAGGTGCTATGCATTGCCTGAAGCAGGTGAATGAGCCATTGTTTGTTTCTCTGGATCTGCATAAAAGTAGTAAAAGAAGGGTTAAGACAATTAAAAAGTTTTCAGTAATCTCATTTGTCAAATCACAGCGGCGTAATGCAGATCTGAATCCCTTATTATCCTTAATATCTGCAGATAGATGTTATTAAATATTTGTTTAATAGATATGGAAATGACAAGAAGAAAAATTTATATTACTGTCTTTTACAAACTCAGAGCTGACCCTTTCCAGCTGCAAATAACCAAGATGATGCAAGGAAAGGAACGGCATTTTGGTGACTAACCGTTTGTGTTATCAAGCTTGTTAAATGATTGAATCATGTAGGATGATTATATGGTAACTTATTCTTACGGATGTTCACATAAATTCTTCTTTTGACAGATTCACTAGACCAAAACACAGGACTACTTTTTATGCAAAATGTAGAAGCTGAAATGCATATTTTTGGAATATGCTCTCTGCGTTAGTTTTACCTGCTGATGCAGACAGACTTTCCTGCATGTGTGAGCACATCCAACAGAGATGTACTTTTTAATTTCTGCAAACCTAGTAGCTTCAGGTTCTGTAGATCTGATACACCCTCTTGCCAAAACAACCTCACTATTGCAAGAAATTCTTCTGAAATACTTAGTATCTAAAATTTTGCTAGTTGCCTGCACACAGGGTAGTATCATTCAAGTTTTTATATATGACAGCCACCATATGGACCTAACTTAAAATTTAAATCTACTGTCATCAGTCTTATTGTGGATTATTGACATGAAGAAAACCTCATAATGACTTTTATTCTTTAATTCCCTAGATTTAATTTCTTTGTAACTGGGGCTAGTAGGAAATAGATATGCAAATACATATGGAATATTCTGATGTTGTTAGAAGTACTACAGCTTCAGTGTGCAAGTGCAGTCAAGCCCTACATTTTAGAAGAAGCTAGGGGAGGGGTAAAAAATGTGAAAGTGATTTTACATCCGCTTGGAAATGATAAGAACATGGTACACCTCTCTGGAGAGCCACATGGTCTGGAAAATGGAAGCAGTTGCTTTTTTCAGTGGTTGAATGTGGCTATTAAGTGGAATCTATTGTCTTGAAAGGTGAACTTCTGTATAGAAGTTTGATTTTAGCTGTGAAACAAGTGTTTTATATTTTTTTCTTTACCAGTCAGAAAACTTCAAGATGGTGACAAAGAGTATGATTTTCTTACTAAAAATAGCTAGAATTATCTTAGTTTTCAGTATTGATTTCAGCAGGTGGTTATTTCTCAATTTAAATATGTCAGGAAGAAAGAAAATTATGTAAGAAGCAGTGAGAATAAGCCTGAAATCTGATGAGACGACTTCTAAGAGTTGCAGTGAAGAGAGTGCACAGAATAAACAGGCTTTTCAAATTCTTCATCTTCAACTGCAAAAGGAACAACCCCTAAACTGCCTTGCAAAACTTCCTAGAAAGCAAGGACCTGCACATTATCACTTTATTAGCTTTGTGTATTGAAGACTTTCCTGTTAAAGTGTAATATTAATTGGGTAATGGAAAGAACATTCTGGAAATAACAGAATTGATAGGAAGACAGCTGGTAAGGGTCTCAACTCGGAGCCAATTACACTTGTATCTTTGAAGTCCATTACTTCTTGTTCAGCATAGCCTGAGTATGAACTCCAGTATTTGAAAACATTTGTCCTTCCTCAGCAATCTTTTCTCTAAACAAAACAGCTCCAAGTCTATCCTCATCCTGATGGATTGTATTTTATGTTAATTCTTGTTTCTATATCTTCAATTATTTCCAAAGTGTAAATGTCTCATTTCAGTGCCCAGTGGAACATTACCAGAGCTGGTACAACAACAAGAGTACTTGTACATAATTTTTCTCCTAAATCCCAGTACAGTCTTTGCTTTTTAATTTTTTCGGTTGTAAAACCTGAACTATTGTTAAACTATATTTGGATTCTTGTGGATTATGTTTTTATGCAGAACTGCAACCTCAGCAATGGTTATTATCCATTATCTGAGCAGTTAATTGTTCTTGGCTAAACACAGAATCTTCCACTTGGTTCTAATTGAACTAAATCTCTTTTTTTTCCCCCAGGCTGCTTCTCCAATTTGTTGAGTTCATTTTATATTCTAATTTTGTTCTCTAATGTGCTTACAGCCCCCTCCTATCAACCTGTCAACCCTCCCACCAGAAAGCCTGTAAGCACATTGCAGATTTAATAAGTATAATCTTTATTTCATCACCCAGGTTACTACCTGAAGGCCTGGAAGGGTATTGGGAGCAGTATGTATCACCGTGGTGTGATGCAGCCTTCCCTTCTGTAGTGAGCAGTGATGAATAAGAAAACTTTATCTTCTCTACCTTTTCATGGAGTGCTAGATCAAGCATTGAGTTCTGTGTGAGAAAAAGTAAAATTGTGAAATAGCATAATCATGGATATTTATGCAGACTCTGCTTAAATATAAGGGACAATTATAGTTAGAAGAAACATGCATTCCTGCTGCTCAGTTCCGTGTTATCTTTTTTGGTTAATTCAGTAGTCAGTCCAAATTACTATTGATGGTATCCAGTAATGTAAAGTAAAGCTAAGCCTATTTGCTAGAACAGTTGAAGTAGCTTCTTAGGCAAAATATATTTGAATCTCTTAATGGTGTTTGATGTATATCTTTAAACTGTTCCAAGAAGGCACATAAGAACACTTTGTCAGAGTTGCTGAATAATGTGCATAAGACAGATGGTGGTTAGTTGCAAAGGAATTACTAAAGAATAATCATCACTGGCACTCAGATCTTGGGACGAGCTGGGCTGTTTTTTATTGCTATGACTGCATCTGATTAACGGGATTCAAACCCATTTCTTCGGCTCTGTTTCAACATGTTTAATTTGCCATGTCCTGATTTCATGTTTGGTCAAGATCTGCATATATTAATTATATGGTGGGTGTCCAGGGAGAGGATTCTGAGCTCCAGTAGGTCCTTGGTTTTCATCGTGTAAAGCTGTGGAGAGCAGCATGGTGACCTACACCTTAGTGCAGCCAGCCTACTTCCCTGCTGCTCCAAGTGGAGTAGAAAAATGACCCCAAGGGAGTTGAGTTGTTACCTTTTTGTCTCAGAGCAGGTGAATTCTCAGATTTCATTGAGCCAGTACTGTGATGTCTAGTTCCTGATGTGGAGTACAGGTTCTGTGTTTGGAATTCATGTTTTAATATTTTACATGTAGGTAAAATATTGTTGTTCCCCCTGTTGTTGCTCTAAAGCACAATTCCAATTTAGTATTACTTAGGGTGTTGCTGGGACAAGTAGATAGAAAAAGAGCAAATGAATATAATACATTTAGTTTTTTGATTGAAGACTGCACTAAGCTTAGACAGTTTTGCTGTGTGGAATCCTGACCTGTTGCCAGTTGATGTCTTGGCTCGAATAAATGTGTGTTTTTAATATATATTGGCCATTGTAGATAGAAGATAATTTTTCCAAGGAAGAACACATGCACATCCTCAGCACTTTTAGTCATAAAATATACTAAACATATTTTCAGGGGACTGTGATTATTGAGACACAGTTTCAGTAGGCGGGTTTTTCTTTGCTTGCTAGTCTCTTAGCCACTTTTGATGCTTGAGATAATCTTCAGTTTTCTTACTGTTGCTTTCTGTACTCAATCCTAAAGATTTATGAAGTTAATTTCATTATATTTATTAAAATATTAAGACAACAGAACAAGAATCGTAGATGAAATTTTGTGATTACACATAATTTGCTTATTTTCATTGAATAGCTTGAACTTTAGAACCAGTTATAGCAAGCCTGTGAAGTCTTGATGATACAGTTTAATAATAGCTTTGTGGTTTAACTGTTTGGGGTTTTAAATATCCTAAACCATAGAAATTCCCATCATATTTGCCTACGACTTTAGGAAAAGTATTTTCACTTGGCTGAATTTGAAGTTCTGTGTAGCTCTGCTAATGTTTCTGTTGGTAGCAAATAAACCTACTGTTCTGAAATGCTCTCTCTACTTTATAAAGCTTGAAGAAAAATAAGTGTATGCTGCAGTCTTTCATACAATTTTGAATTTTTTAAAGCTGGTGGTTGCCAGTTGAGAAGGACAACATCATGTCAGTCAGCTCAGTGTCAAGAAGCATGTGTTGCTGTTTACATAGAATGTCAGTGAAAGCTTACTGTAATTATCCAGATAATAAGCAATCTTGGCTGAGTGGACAATTATTTTATTTTAATAATTTTGAGTATTGCAATGTGCTTATAGAAACTTGCTAAATTTAGGGATTGTAGAAGTAACACTGAGGGCAGTGTTTGGCTGTATGATGTTGAAGTCCCTTGAAAAGGAGACAGTAGGCAGGACTCACAAGGGAGAAGTTTGGTCTAAGAAGAGGTGGATGAAGTATTTGTTGAATAACTGGTCTCATTATAAAAACCTTGCCGTAAATTCTGCTTAATTTGCAGATCAGTCGATTTCTTCTCTCTATGCCTTACTCTGTCTTCTAATGTTGGAGTAGTGTTACATCAGAGTTGACAAAGCTATTTTCCCTTAATTTCTCTTCATGTTCCTCTGTAATTCTCATTTGTACTAGGGGTAAAAGTCTGGCTGATAAGTAGTGCAGAATTTTTAGTCTCTCATATTTCCTCCTCCCCATGTCTCCTATTTTCCTTCTCCAAAATCTTCTGTTCTTGGTTGTGCTGCAATTGTGTGGTGGTAACTGATCCTATCACATCTTAGTATGAGGAGGGAACAAAAATGTTCCATAAGTGTCACACTTAAGAGGAGACTACAGCAGCTTAAAAATGAAAAAGTAATTGTAATTTGGCCAGTTGTCATTTAAGCATATATTGCAAAGGCTTTTCTGGGAGTGCACAGTTACTCTTTAAAGAGGATTTCTAAAAATGTTGAACTATATGGATAATGGACAAATTTCCTTCTTTGCTTCACAGTTTCAAAAATTCACACTATGTTTTTTTTCCCCTCTTAGGAGAGAAAATGTGTGGAGGTAATGCAGGTAGATTGATGTAATGCCGATTTCACAGATTTAAAAATACAGCCATGCTGCATTTTAATTTATACCTCAGTTTTTTTTTTTTAAACCTGGGAAACTAAGTGATAATAGCTGTTTTTTTTTTTTTTTTTTTTGTTCCAGTTTTACTCTGGAAGAATTCAATGGTTGTAACACAATTCCTTTTGACATGAGAAAACTGTATGTAGAAATACTTAGGGAAAAATTTTAAAGAAAAAAGGCGCTGATTTCAGACTTAATTAAAATGCAAGTGGCTAAGTTTGTGGAGGGGAAAAGTGGCAAGAGGAAATAAATTGACTAAATAAAAAAACATGGACTATTTCTGCTGAGCAGCGTAGAGTGGCATACATTCAACTCAGTAGGATGTAATGTTGCTTAGTATTGGTTGTGTGTATCTGCAAATGCAGAATGGAAGAATTTCTGACTGGATTTGCTCAGTCATACAGAAAGAAAAGGGACCAGTATGAGGATTTCTAGCAGCAGCAGTGCTCAATAAGTGTTTGATCAGATGATTAACACTGTTAGAACTGGCAGCATGCTTGGTGGGTTGCTGCTGTAAGGGAGGTGCCAGTACATGTTTTAAAGAATCTGCCTGGAAATATATATGTTGAAAAGCAAAGCTTCTTAGAGGGCTTGGAGTTACAATTACACTGTTACATAGGAAGGTCTGAGAGTTATATTTTGAAGGAATTGGTAGGAATTTCTCAGGCTATTAGAAAACAGAGATGAAGCTTGTTAGAACAGTTATTAGCATAACTTGATCAAACACAGTGTCATTAGCATGAAAGTGTTAGGAGTAATGGAGAAAAGTAAAACCAGTCTGGAAGAAAAAGTGTATCAAAGTACATATTTAGAAGAATAATATTGTCTGAAATATGATACCTCTAGTAATTTTCCCAGAATTTATCTTATTTGATGGTGATGATGTCTCCTCACAAGGGGAAAATAAGAGGTTACATGCAGAGAAAATGAAGATAGATGGGAAAGAGAAATAATTTATAAAAATGTTGGTTGAACTTTTCAGTTTAGCAATAGCAAATTCTCTGAGATGATTGCACTTTTGAGTCTTTGATTAGGAATGGGCTACTATCATCGTGAATCCTGTCGTGAGCTTTTGGATTATTTTGTTTTGAAGATCAAAATGGAGGTTAAACAGACATTTCCAGATACCTCACTTATTGATACTGCTTTGTTGCTTCTATTATAGTTGTGTCAGAAATGTTGGAAATCCATAGTAACAAGAATGGAAGAAGCTGGAGGGATAAAAAGGAAGACCAAGTAGATGAGCTTGGATTGAGTTAATGGTCAGTTTACTCCATGCCATGTTTCACCACACAGGTCTCATTCTCTTGCAGAATATTTGCTCAGTCTGAGTTCCTTTAATTGTATTATAGGAATTAAAAAGATATTAAAAGATATTCCTTTAATATCTTAATGATAAATGAATACTCAGAATAGGAGATATTGTTATACGAAATGTGACGTGGTTTATTGCCACTGCAGGCGCTGGTGACTTTATCCTGCTATGAGGAACATGCAGTGAAGTGATTGTTATGAAGTGAGGAATTAATGAGAAATATCACGACATTTGGGAAAAATATGGTTTCTCAGTTTTATGCCCCTTGAAAAACATTTTTGTACACTGAGCTAGGCTACCAAACAGTACCCCTGGAAAGATGAAAATCGTGAAGGGAAACTATGAAGTGCAGTGAGAATCACGTGAAAATGAAATGAGCACGTGCTTAGTTTTTTGGTAGTCTAATTCAAGCAAGGGTAGATTGTAAGCATGCCTTTTTTTTTTCCCCATTGAGAAGAAGATGGATATTCTGAGTAGTGATAATTTGCATTGGTGCTGTTGGTGTTTTGCATTTATTAATTTTGAGCAATTTAGGATAATCAAATATTTATTTTTGGAATTTGCCTTGAAATGCAAGAGATCTACAAAGATAGTTGGTTCTATAGGCTACCAAGCTGCTTCATTACCTATGGATATTTTTCTAAAACTTGAAATATGTAGCCCTATTTATAAATAATTGTTTTTTCCACTAGTTACTTCAGGAAGTTTGGAAAGACATTCTAAAGTCTGAGTACAATCTGGTCAAGCTGCGTATTAATTCCTGTGTTAAAGAACTTTCAGGATGACTCTTGTCTTTGTGGAGCTGAGACTCAAAAGAGCAGCATTCATTTTCTTATACTGATTAAATGCTTAACTTTCATGACCATGCTATTGCTGCTGTTTCAAGCCTCATTTGGGTCAGCAGCAGGAGTCTCTCTTACTGCCCAAATGACAATGACAGATTATGTCTCTTATGCAGAATAATACTGCATATGCAATTTATTAAAAGGAAAATTTAAGCTTGTTAGGCTGGGTATGGTTGAGAAGGAGATTGTAATGTGCTTTTAGAAGTTGAAGGAAACTGAGTAAAAATGATTATTTTTGTCTAATTACTTATTTCACCCTGAGGAAAATGGCAGCCCCCCCCATTTTTTATGTCACTTTTGTTCTGAGGGGACATAGGCTCTGACAGAATTAGTTTGGTGAGCAAACGGGCCACTTTTGTTTTCTTCTGCCATTTTTCTTTGCATTGGCAAAGCCACGTGGTTTGGTGTCAGATCTCTCCAGCAGGTTTCTCATCTCTGCTGCAAGCCTCAGGTGTGTCAGTAATTCAGCATCTGACGTGCTGTGACCACTGCCCCTGGTGTGGTACAGGTGTGTTTCCATTGTTGCTCTGTTTGCACACATCCTGGGTGTGCTGTGCAAATGTTTAAGGGTCTCTTTGGTGTGTATCCTCAGAAAGACTGCTACCAAGGCAATACTTCACAGCTGGGATAACAGATAACTAGTACATACAGTAATATAACAGCTTATACCAAAGAAACTGGAACTGGATGTTCAGGAACAGACTTGTAACAGATCTTTAAAGCTGACAGTCTAGTAGATTAATGTTTCATAGTAATAATTATTACTAATTATTTTTATGCTTGTTTTTTTTTCCGATGGAACAATTTCTTACTAGGAGATGTTTTGCCTGAATTTGCCAGTTTGAACAATTTTTTTCCCCCTGTAAGAATCTATATTTTATCTTGGTTTTGTAGTAGTAGAATGCTTTCAGGGACAAAGTATTTTGTTTTGTCAGTTAAGCTTGTTTTGCTTATGTGTATTTCACCAAAACAACTACTATGCAATTAATATGGACCATATTTCAATATTTTCACCTATTAATTTTATTATAGTTGTGTTTTACATTTAGTGTTATGACGAAAATTTACAAATAAGAACTTATGAATGTGGAAGCAGATAAAATACATTATTTTCAAGAGCATGGAGTTGTAATATAGTTGGGATTCTTTGTTATAACTTGTGAAGAATAGTCTTTTTTAGAGAAAATATTCCTTTTGTATAAAAGTGTGAATGCAATTCTTCTCAAAAAAAAATTGTTTCTCAATCACACATGATATTAAGAATGGTGTGTGTATTCATGCAACTGGATGTGAGAAACTGCTGCTTCCTGAGGTGTGGGGAAAGTTAAAATAGGAGTTTGTAGTAGTGATAGCCTTGTGGCTATCACTAACACAGACTTAATAGCTGTTGTAGTCTCCATTTTAAATTTTCTTCTTCTTAGGCATGTATTTTTTAAGTTTTATTTGGGCTTTATTAATAAATGTGTTGTTTCTTTTTTATATAGACTTGAATTAATATTTTGGGTTCTGCCCCTAGTACTTTAACATATCAAGCAGTGTGTTAGCAAGACTGTCCACAATAAGTGTCTTGAATATTGCCCTGGAAAGCAGTAATGAGTCATCCAAACAATCTCAAGACTGTTAAAATGCTTACAAAGTCTTTCAATATAGATGTAACTTATTTTGAATTTAATTCATTGCCTTCTGTGGTTTGTTTTTCCTGTATGATTGTTCTAGAAGGTTTCATCTCAAGCTCTAAAACTGATGGGGTATCTGCCAAAGTTTTTAGTCTTGCTCTGAAGTTGCAAAATCAAACTTAGTCTTATAAAACAAGTGACATTTGGAACTCGATGTCTTCTATGCTCACATGTATGATCAATATGTTGCTAGAATGGGGACTTCAAACAAAGTAATTTAAAATTTAAGAAACATGTTCTTTTTTTCTGTGAATGATGCTTCTTTTGCTATGTGCTTTTTGAGAGACACCTTTAAGAAAAGAGGAACAGTCTTATTTGCACAGTTGCTTTTTTATTACCCAAGACAGAGATTAATTTAAAATTTTATTATGTTACCAGGAACATCTATATCCCTTATATACAACAACAACAACAACAAAAAAAGATACTGATTTGACTAGTTCCTTGATACTTATAGTGTAGACTGTTACAGTTACAGTTATTTTGGATTTTTGTCCTTGGTGCTTTGTTGTCATTTCACAGTTAGCATGATCAGTAATATCTTTACTAGTTTTATGTATTCCTATTGCAGTTACAGGAACTGTGAAAGTTAAGGTTAAAATGATTCTTTTACTTTTCCTCCCAACTGTATGCATATCTATTTTCAATTTTTAAAAAATTCTGGATTTGAAAAAGTACGGCTGTAAATGCAAAGCAAAAATTAATAAATTGTGTTGTTTTCCCATCTTTATTGCATATTACTTGAAATGTGTTTATTCTGGAAAGAGCTACATTGGTCATTTTAGTATATATATTGCTTGCAATTTTTATTTTGGGCAGTTTAGGTCAGTGAGACAATTTAACCATAACAGATTTTTTTTTCTGTCCCCATGTAACTTGCGGGAATGGTTATGTTAATTTTCAGAAGTTTTTTTTCTAAAGAAAAATAAGGTCAAATAAGTAATCTGGCATTTTTCTTAACAGCACTGGAAACCCTCATGGCACCACTTTCTTATCTGCTATAAAGCAACCATACTAAAAAAATAATTTCTTTTGTTCATAGTGAATTAAGTAGTAAAAGGGCAAGAGCTGGGAAAGCTTCAGCATTTAGAGCTCTACAAACTGTCAGTTTCCCCAAAGAGGTGATGGGATTATTCTTGAATAGGGGAAGCTTAATCACGCTTTTTAGTATGTGGAAGACACTGGATATGCAACCATCAGGTAACCTTAGAAATATACATCTGAGCTGAAAAGGTTTTTCCATATGCCACAATCTTCATGGAGGCTGTACTAAGGAGAGCTTTGTAAACAATTCTGTTGATGCATAGCAATTCATCTCCACTGTGTTAGCCTTGCAATAGAGATGGGTGAGAAGCAGTAAATATTTGTAGTTCCCCTCAGAAAGTCACACCTTAAAACAGGAATGCACTGAACATTCAAAACGAAAAGATCCTGCAGAATCAGAATGTCATTTCTACTGTCATTTTTAAAGTGAAATACGTGAAGAGTACTATCGTCCATTATATAGATTGTTTGCAGAGTGCCTGTTATTGTTGTAGTTGAATACTTTTTTGCCCAGGGGATGTTAGTTACGTAAAGCCAATGGGCCCCAGTGTATTGTACAACAATACATGTCTCTGATGGGGGGCTGGAATTCTTCATGTCCTGAAACATCATTTTGAGGACTGACAAGTAAAAGTGAAGACAAGTGACTGAAACAAACTTGCCATAAGTATAGGCTATTGAAGGAAGTTTGAAAGAATTAAATACTCAAAAATACCATGTGAGTGGTAGTATGGTGGTAGCTTTTTTTCAGATGCTGTATTGAAGGGGACCTTTTAAAAGTTAAAGGTGCTTTTTAGATGTGGTTGCAACTAGTCATCTTAGAACTGTTTCATCTCCTAAACTGCTCTCATTACTGGAAAACAGAAGTGTAGACAATATCTCTGAAAAGTAATTGAAGATTTAAAGTGAAGTAGGCCGCTAACTACTCTACATTCTCTTTTCTCAATGGGAGGAATTAAGAAATATAGCCTTTTGTGCAGTTTTGAATGTTCAATTTGTCACTCTTTTACCAGCAGGAGAGATATGCTCAATGGAATATCTTGTAGTTTGATTTCATTTGAGCAGAGCAGCTTTTATTGACCTTACAAGAAGATGCACATATTAGTATAGTATGTTATGTAGTTAATTTATATTTTGACATAAAATATTAAGACTCACATTTCTCTAGGACAAGGAATATGTAAAGCAATGAGGAGAGAAGTACTTACTGTGTGGTACCACTGGCACAGAGCAGTGGTACATTCAAGTGCACTCTTGGTGAAAGATGAATTGGAGAAGTAGAGAAATGTGCCATTCCAGCAAGGCTGGGGTATGGACAAAGTTGTCATTGCAGGAGAATTTAGAATAGAAAGGGCTTTACATGTATTATATGTTCTTAAAGTGTTTAAAAGGGGCAGAACTTAAGAGCCACAAGTGAATAAAGCTGGCAAGTTTTCCTTTCTGCTCCATCCACGTAGTTTGTTAAATGCTTCTCCTTGCTCTGGTAGCAGAGAGCCTGCCAGGAGTGCATTAAGCATCGTGATTAATATTTGTCACATGTTTGATCTCTCATCTTCTCCCCAGCAGGTGGTGTGTCTATGCAATGCACTTTTTTTTTTTTTTTAGATTTAAAGAAAAGACTGTTTGCGAAGGTGCATATATGTGTAAATTGAGGCAATGTCAATTAAGTGGAACATGTGATTGGAGCAGAAAGGGCTTTTGATAATCCTGAGGTCCTGAAAACTGAGCTGAACAAGGAACAAAGTATCTCCAGGAAGATTCTGTCTCCATTGCAGCTGATTTCTGCTCTTGTTCTAGAGATGGCATGTGAGCCAGTAGTAAAATAACAGTGTTTGTTCCTTAAGATTGAGTTAACATTGGAGGCAGCTTGGACTGTAGTGACCATACCCTGGTGAGTCTGGAATCTCCAGGAGCAAAGACGTGATCCTGAATTTTGGAAGAGTGAACTTCCAGTTGTTGGAGTTAGTGAGTGAGATTCCCTGGGAAATTGTCCTTAGGGTCAAAGGAATTGACCAGAGCTGGCAACTCTAAGGCAACTTTCCTTAGAGTTCTAGAGCTCTCTATCTCAAGTCTGAAGGAAATCAGGCAAGGCAGGCCGGAGACTGGCATGGCTGAGCAAAAATCTGCTCCTCTCACTGAGGAATAAGAAAGGAATGCAAAGCTCATGAAAGCAGGTCAGGTGTCTTGTGGAGAGTATAGATGTATGGCTTGGCTGTGTAGGGATGGGGTCTGGAAAGCCAAGGCGCAGAAGGACCAGGGCTTGGCAAGGGATGTGAAGCATAACAAGAGGGGATTCTATAAGTCAGAAAAGAAAGGGCAAGGACAGTATACCACTCCTGAAAAATGAGAAGGGAGAACTGATGACAATGGATATGGAGAAGGCTGAGGTAGTCAATGACTTTGCCTCAGTCTTTGCTGGCAGCCAGGCTTCCCATATCGCCCAAGTCTCTGAGCCTCCAGGCCAACTGCATCCAGGGCTGCATCAAAATTGGAGTGACCAGCAGGTAAAGAGAGTTCATTCTCCCTCTCTACACCCCACCTGAAGTGCTACATCCAGCTCTGGGATCCCCAGCACAAGAAGGAGGTGTAGACCTGTTGGAACTAATCCAGAGCAGACCATGAAGATGATCAGAGGGGTGGAGCACTTCTCCTATGATGTCAGGCTGAAAGACTTGGGGTCATTCAGGAGAAGAGAAGGCTCTGGGGTGAGCTCATTGGGGCCTTCCAGTACTTATAGGAGAGTTACAAAAAAAGTGAAAGTGACTTTTAAATGGATACATAGTAATAGAACAACATGGAATGGTTTTTAAGGAGATACTTAGATTAGATGTTGGGGTGAAATTCTTTATTCATGATGGTGAGGCACTGGAACAAGTTGTCCAGAGAAGATGTGGATACCCCCTCCTTGGAAGTGTTCAAGGCCAGGTTGGATGGGCCCACTGGGTCAGCAACCTGATCTGGTGGGTGGCCTTCCTGTCTGTGGTGGATGGGGGTTGCAACTAGATGATCTTTAAGGTTCCTTCCAACCCAAAACATTCTGGGATTCTATGTTTAAATTTGAGTTGTGTTTTAAAATATTTAGTCACATTTGTTAGGAGGTCAGATAACTTGAACTTTGAAAGTCTTTGGGAATGCAGGACTGACAGTGGCAGGAAAATTTCACATGCTTATAACAATCTATTTTGCTTAGAGAGTATTCTGGTCCACTATCTTGGAATTGGAGCTTCCTCATGTTCCTTGAGAATCCCATAGAATGTCTGAGTGCTAGAGTGATGGAGACATGCCTGCCAAGTGCAGCCAGTTATTAGAAAGCTGCTTATGCTTCTGTATTTATGGCTGGAAAAAAAGATGTTTTTTCCACATTGGAAGTGCAACAAAAGAAATTTAATCATTGTATTACAGTATTCTTCTTTCACCCTACGTATGATATCTTTGCTTTAAAGTTGTAGTGATGACTATTAATAGATTATTTAAAGTAGTATTTTTGTATAGTTTGGATACTGTTAAATGGCAGAATTAAATGCATATGATGAATAATGAAATTAATTTGAAGAAGTTTTTAGTTATTTTGTCTGAAAAATACACAGTGAGTGTTAGATCTTTGCAGGGCTCATTGTATGGTGGAAATGCCTACAACTGATATAAATAGATTTACATTTTTCTATGTATCTAAACATTTGAACAAACATAAAACTAAACAGTCATTCTTCCTTTAGTATGAACACATTCTACTCTCTTTGGCTGTGCAATGTGAGGTTGTATTTGGGTATGGTTACCTTGGAATTTTAATCTTATTAACACAAGGTCTTGGTTACAGTTGCTTAGTAACATGCTGTGGAAAACGGATTTGTTGATTTATGATAATATATCTACAATATCCTTATAATTAAAGATGTTGAAAGAAAAGCAAGTGCACAATATGGGTGTGTATTCCAGCTGTGTGTATGTTTCTAACAGCTCCTGTTTTCACTATGTTTCTTACAATGGGTGTCTTTGTAGGGCTTGGTGTTTTATGTAACTCACCTGACTCACACCATTGTAGCAGGTTTTGTGTTAGCTTTGGATAATGCTGTTATACAGCATTTTTAGGTAAATCTGAAATCCTGAGATTTAGCAAATAACTCCACTGGACTGCAGTTCCACCATGGCAGCTATTTTCTCAGACTTGCATTGATATCAGGAATAACTCTGTGTGTGTGAGAGAGAGAGAGGCTCATATGCATGGTGTTGCACTCATATTCCTAGGAGAGAGAAGTGTGTTAGAGATTAAGCGTCATGAGACTTGTAAAACATCTTTTTCAACAGCTAGAGGAAGTATCTAGAGAAGTGTTGACTGTTGCACATCTTCAGGTACTTAAAATTACTGTATTTTAAGGTTTCCTGAAATGTTTAAGGTCTTTCGTTTCTTTGCAAACAGGGCTCAAGATTTGTGTCTACTTCCTCGGCAATATATTAAAGAAGAATTTGGAAACTGAGAAGTTTCTAACAGTAGCTAATTGTTTAAAATGCCTATGAAAGCAGAAATTAAGCAAGGACCTCTGGGACAGATGGAGTGTTATTAAAATCCTAGAGCCTACTTTAATCACAGACCCAACCTCATGAAAAAATGCGAATTAATTTAAAAAATTTATATATAAACCAAACTAGAAGTCTTGTGTGATGAGGCCTGAATTTAGTCTCTTGTGCTTTAGAATATAAAACTCAAAACATTTAAAAAACGGTGAGGCCAGATAACAGGAGATTTTGTGCAGGACAAAACATATTGGTGTTATATAATGAAATAATAATAGTTTTGCCTTTCAGACTACTGTATTTGCCTGTTTCCTTGTGAAATTAAGTTATTCAGGTTCCTATGAGGCTGAGAAAATTTACAAAGGCAAAATACATTAATTTCTTCAGATTTCTTCTGTGTACAATGCAAGAATGCAGAGTTAATTATTATTACTTGAAAAGTGCCATTCACAGGCCTCAGCTCAGTTGAATGTTTTGCTTCCTGCTTTCAAATGCTTGTAACCTTTTATGGTTGTTTCACTATTATCATATCCCTTGACTGGAAAACTGTGGGTGGCATTCATCTTGCCTACCTTTGACATATCCCACACCGATGTACGTAAGCCAAAATCACTGTAATAGTCCTGTTTTTGTAGCTGGTGGAGAAATAAATGCTTTAAGATTTCAGTTCATCTGAGTCATTGAATGATAGATGAAACAGACTTTATTCATCTTTAATTATGTTAACTTAATCTGCATGAGTTGGCTCAGATACAGAGGCTTATCTCTCATGAAGTGAATCTTCTGTGAGAGGACCAGTTCACAATGGCTGTCCCTGGACAGCTGTCAGAACCAAGTATCTTAATTTTCTGAAGCTCGTACCAGTCAGGTTTCCAGTCCTTTGGTGTTTCATAGGCATTTGAGCAAGATTGTGGGAGAGGAAAGATTTCAGTTGTTCCACTCCATTTTTAAGCCTGTTTTTGAGCTCTGCCTGTCACTTCACTGCACACTGCATCCCTGCACCGTTGCCTTCACGTTCTTGTGTTATTCAAACCTGCATCATAAATGTAAAAATAAACCAACCCAAAAACTAACAAAAAATCCAACATTTTGTATCTCAAAATATTATCTCATGGTTTTAGGAGAAAAATACTCATTGTTCTGTTTTTGGCGATCTTTTTCTGCATCTCCAGGCTACGCTTGAAGAATGTGTTCACAGTTGGTCCCCACAATTCAATGAAGATAAGGACAGACAGGAGAAGGTCCAAAAGAGGGCCACAAAGATGATCAAAGGGCAGCAGAAACTGCCCTTTGAGGCAAGATTGAAGGCATTAGGTATTTTCTTCCTGGAGAAGACTCAAGGAGGGCCTCACTGCAGCGTTCCAATACTTACAGGGCAGCTACAAGGAGGCAGGAGGATCTCTCTTTGCAAGGAACCACATGGAGAAGGGTACAGGGTACGTTGAGAGAACGTTTATCCTGACGCAAGAAAGAATTTTTGTATTTATTACAGTAAGAACATCCTTTCCAGGGAGATAGCAGAGTCTTCAGCACTGGAAGTTTTTGAAATGCAATTGGACAGGAGGCTAGGTAATCTCACCTGGGTTGGCTGTCCCATTAAAGGCTGATCTGGATGGTCCTTTGAGGTCCCTTCCAGCCTGGGCTGTTCAGTGATTGTATGATAGATCTGAAATTCGTGTCAGTATTGTCTTGGGTCTAATAAACAAGGAGAGTTGTGAATTCCTCAGGCATAGTTATGAGGAAAACTGGGCGAATTCAAACAATTCATTTTGTAGTTTACAGAGATTTGATTTGTTGTAAGCTCTCTTAAAACTAACACTGCAGGGCTTATTTGACTCAGATTTATGAATTTTGAGCTACATGTTAGACTGACATTTAAAAAAAAAAAGTCATTTCGCCTGAGGGAAAGAAGGTTTCACAGACAATTAAAAATATTGCAAAATGGCTGAATTTAGTCATATGCCTTTTTAAATATTAATGAAAAATATAGAGTAACTCAACCATAAGAATCTCTGCTATTTAGAAAATGTATTTCTAAATGCATCTCATAAAAGAAAGTTACATGGAATTGGATTGGTCTCTGAGACTACATGCAGAGGACAGTGAGGTAAAAGCTTTTACAACATCCGGAAATACATGATGACACTGTATGGTAGGCTGTCCAATGAGCAGTGACCTTTTTCTTCCAAGACACAGGATCTCAGTCACTTGGGGCACCCCTGCAGCCGGACAGCAAAGAAGGGCCGTACTCTTTTATTTAGGATGTGCTGGAATGCTGGTTTATTTTTCCTTTTTTGCCCTCAGTTTATTTTTATCCTTTCAAAATGATTTGATTAATTGGTATTCAGTGTTTGGAAACCCTTTCTAGAGTCTTTCATTTAAAAAAAATTAATTTACTCAATCCAAGTCAGCAATTTATCTCTTCTCTCCAAGCTCTCTATTTGTTTTATAGTCTCCTGTGTGCTTTGTCTGTCTTTTATTAAAAAGAAAGACGTACAAATTTTTGGACAGGAAATCCATGTGCATGGAAGTCTATAGCTAGTAATTCATAAATTTATAGAATAAAGATCTGTCCTTAACTTTTTCACATATACAAAAACAATTCAATGAATTCTATAAAATGTATCTTTTTCTGTTAGCTTTGAAGCTCAGGGAAAAATTTTGCTGATGTTGGTGATAATTCTGTAGGCAATGAGAGCAGTACTTTCAGAATACTCTGCTGGTTGGTCACAAGCATTTTTTTATTTAGCAGGCTCTCGGAGGTGGTAGTTAGTGTTAGGGTACTCGTTAGTCAGGGCTGCAGCACCAGCGAATTCCACTGACCGCATGTCCCAGAGCGTAAAGCTGTGGCTGTGGCCTTGCAGTGGCTCCATCTACTGCAGATAGAACAGGGGACCATAGTGGGGCACTCTGCCTGTACAAGGACCAGAATTCTCCCTTTTTTTATCTGGGTGAATTTCTGCCTACAGCAAAGCATCCTGCTGCCTTTCTGGTGATATAATCACTCACTTGGTAATGAAGTTTGATCAAGCAAGTACCCACCTTGTTCAGTCTTTCAGGTGTTTACTTCCCAGTTGTGTTGAAACATGGAGGCTGCTTTCTGCTGTTGCTTTTAGGGGTTTGCCTGGGCCTGCTGGATGATGTGCTCTTAGAACGTTTGAAAAAGCAAGATTCAAATAGCTGTTATCCCTATGATATTTTTTTCTTTTCTGTTTGATTAGCAAAGGTGAACAATGACTATTCTCAGGTAGGAAAAAAACCTTTACTGATATTTTAGAAATGCAGGTCCTTCTGCATTACCTTTAGATTTCCTTCTACATCAGTACAACTTGTCTTCGATATGAATAAAGTATTTTATTAAGAAAGAAACACTATCACAGCATGTTCTGTTTGGTTTGGTGGTTGATGTTATGGGTTTATTACTAACTAATGACAAAGAACTGTATTTCACAGAGAAAAAGGAGTTCACAGTTGGCCCATGTATGGCTGTTGTCTGAGTATTTTTGTTGTCACTCACCAAAGTTTGATTAACAACTCACCAACAACTCATTAACAAACTTCTGAAAAAACCTGGAGGCTGGTGAGCACAGTAGTCTATAATCTGTCACAGTGAGAGAACTCACAGAAGTGTTTTCTTTGAAAGAAGATAAAATTCCTTATTTAATAAGATTGTTTCTTTAGCATTTCATACTTGAACTGTTACATAGTCAGATATTCAAATTAATGGGAAAATATTCAATTTGATTTATTGTTACTTGTTCTTTTTTGAGGGATTCTTTCCCTTCTCATTTAGTTGTGCAGTGAAATTTTGCATAAGATAGGCATTTAATATTAGATTTCTGGCCTAGTTATATATGTACCCACAATCCCATAAATATTATTCTGACATTATCTGTGAAGTGAAAGGGAAGTTATAAATACGCTTCTGGTTCTTTATAATACATTATATAATATGTATACTTCAGACTATACATAAATTAGCATTTTCTTTTTTCATAGAACAGTTCCAGTATAATGAAAAATTAGAATTTGTGGGCATTTATGTTAGTTTACTTTGAATATTGATTAGATTTGGCTAGCAAGGATATCTGGTGGAAATATATCAGCTCCATATCAATACTCTTTGTAAATAAAATACATGGAAAAATAGTGAATCTTTAGATAGTGAATGTCATATTGGTCTGACTAGCATTTAATGTTAATTTTAATTTTTGTCAGTTAATACAATAATGTATAAAACCAGAAGAGTGTACCTCCTTAACCCCAAGTTTCTTTATTGATGATGAAATCCGATCTATCTGTTTAAAAGTATAAGGTGCCCTTCATGTTTGGGTGTTCCCTTAGGTAATGATGAGAATGTGCAAGCCCTATCTATACCTGTAGTGTTGAGTCCTTTCCTAATGCACTGCTGGAGGGGCTTTAAATGGTAGTGGGGCGAAAAGCACAGGGTGTGAGAGTTGGAAAGTTACAGGAGAGCTGGGTAAGGGAAATTCCTTGGAAATGGGACTTCCTATTTTTACAAGCATCTTTATGTTATTTCTTACAAGCGAAAAGATGCCAAAGACTTGTCCTTGCTTTAGCTGGCTCATAGGAGTAGGCAGGGTAGGACACAAATTATTACAGTAATTGGTACACAAGGAAGTGATGCATGTAGCAGAGTGCCTGGGGCTATCTCAGCTCTCTGGCACGAGAGACCATGTATGTGCCCAGTGCAGGTCTGTGGTGGGAAGCTGTGCTCGGCACACACCAGTAAGGAAATAAGGTAATAATATCTAGCGGTAGAGGAGTGTAATTTTTTCTATCCTAAGTGGAAATAAATTAATATTAATGAAGGCACTAATAAAAATTAAATGATAAATCAATGTAATTATTCCCATTTTTCTGTGCGTCTTTTTATAAATATATAGCTAAGGCATGCATGTGTCTTAGTGTAGTGCATGGAAGAGCTAAAGACTGGAAACCAACTTTGTGTCATTTGAGCCCATCTTGCACTGCAGTAGGACTGTGTTTATCTAAATTATGCTGTCTGTATGTTTTTCTAATCTCTTCTTAAAATTTAGTTTGCTTCGAGTCCTTGTTGTGTTATGTCCTTATAATTCTTTCTTTTTCTGAAATTCATCTTATTTTCTCTAGCTTTATATTGAATATTTTTCTTCTTTCCTAGTGGGTGTTGAGAGCAATTGCTACCTCTGTTTTTTGTAATGTTTTATATATATTGTAATGCTATTCCCAGAGCTCACGTCAGACTTTGTTTTCAGACTGAAAAACCCCTAAATTCCTCTAGTCCTTTTTAACAGTTTAAGAAACTCTTATAATTCCTGCCGCTTTCCATGGATTCTTCCTAGTTTGTCTTTTTTCATAGTGACATTTACATTTTAACCACAGGATTATATATTATACTGATGACTTGCATTTAGCTTGTCTTCTCTTATCAGTTGCAGAGATTCTCTTCCCAACTGTTGTATAGACAAAAATGAGCTAATGGGAAATGTGACACTGGAAACTTCTGAGAAGGTATCTAAGAGGAGGAATGCAAGTCAGGTGGCTCAAACAGCATTTCCAAAGAAGAACAAGTTGTTTACAGTCTGTTGGGAGCTGCTTTTGTGAATGCTTCTGTCATATTAATTTGATTTCCTAATGCAGCTGATGCCTGAAGTTGTAATCCTCTCTAGTAGATAGTGCCAGTAGGGCAGCAGGCTGTGGTCATGGTAGGGCCAGAGTGAATTAGGAAGAGCCATGGCTGCCCCAGGTGGTGGTCCTGTCCAGCTAGACAGCTGCTAGGATCTGAGGAGACCTGATTTCTGTGCAGGTCTTCTTGGTTCTGCTGGATCACAGAACAATTTGTTTCTTTACCTGAGTGCTCTTTTATTCCACTGGATGAGGAGACTGATTTACTATGGTCGTGAGAAGCTGTATGTAAGAACTAATTTGTATTCTATTTGTTCTTACAAACATGTTTTGAAATTGTATGGTCGGATACTATTCCATATAAAAAAAAATAAAGGGTATACTCTTGAATGTGTATATGTTTATTTCAAGGTAGCATGAAACATTGCTTCAGTTATTAGGCACCTGTATTTTCTGTTTAAAATGTACATTCATTGAAGAACTATTGGAACATTGTGAGGGCAGCTTTATTGCACAATTGCATGATTTGTAAAAGATGCAGTGAAAGCACCTGAAATTAAAGGACGTATTTGGCCCTGTATCAGCTTCCTGTTTAGTACTGAAATATGTTAAAGCCCCCCAGACATCCCCTCCAAATTCTCTGAGAGAAACAGCCCAAAATGCTGGCAGGATTAGATATTTCAGCAGCCTTCTGATAAGAATTACAATTCACTACATATACTGAGCTCTTAGGGATCAGATTGTCTGAGATGAAATGTCAAGATACTTTTAGCAGAGCCTCTGTTTCTGAGGAAGAGAACTCTGCCTGTATTCCTGGATACCCACATTCAGCAAAGTATGTATGCAAACTTGGGAAATTAAGTGAGCAAATATTTTTTAATTCTTTAAACTTTCAGGACTGCAAATATAACAGCAGTTTTAATACCTTCAGTGTTCAGTTCAGCCTCTTCCAATCTTGTAACTTGTCTCTGTTTTGTGACGAGGAGCATAGGTTGATCAGCAAAGTGTACAAGAGTGCTCTTAGATTCGTAAGGGTATGAAAAAATTTTGATGTCATTCAAGTAACTTCTGGATTCACTTTGTAGATAGTTTACATGCATATACGAGTATTAAGTATTAATGTGATAACATATAATGCCAGTGTATTCACATATTTTAGTCTTTACTCTCTTTTACCTAATACACAGGACAAATATGCATGTACTCTCTGATGCTCTTCCTTATGTGATAGACAGATCAATCCGATATCTTGCTGATAATTGTGAAAAATTAAAGAAAAGATTATTTGTCAACAAGGCTTCCCTTAGCAAATCTTCACTAAATCAAATAAACTCCTGCAACTGTCATGAAAAGTTTTTCATCTTCTTAATTCTCTTTGCATTTTCTCTAAATTTCATTTGCATTTTTGAATTTTCTCTATTTTCTGAAAATATCTTAGGTGCAATTTAAAATGTTTTTTTCCTCTTCTGTTAAACATAGCATCTCTTTCCATTTAGTTTAGTGACAAAGTAAGAGATGGTGTCAAGTTTTCTCTATGTGTGTGGTCAGCCATCACCTGACTGGTTAGCCAGTCTTGGGGCAAAACAGAAACAGGGATATCAGGCCTACTTTTCCAGCTTCACCTCTCATTTTGTACTGTAGGTTTGCACTTGAAAGAAACCTTGGCATTAGGTATGTTGCCTGTCTCTTTATGTTAGAGAATAAGTTCAGTAATTCTCTGTGGTGTATGTTCTAGTGACTTGGTGTGTGGAGGCTGCCAGGATGAAGGTGTGAGCTCCATCCATAGTTGTTGTCTAGCCTGAGGGGTTGAGCTGCTTGAAATTCAGAGGTGTGCATCCTGCCATGATGGCTTCCCAGACCAGTATTTTCTGCTTGTCCATCTCAGGACTTGACCATGCCTGTCTCACCCACTAGAAGCCAAAGGAAAATAATGACACCTGAGGCACTGAATGTAACTGGGTCTGGGAGACGAAGTGAGGGGGTAGTATATGCCACTCAGTGATAAGGCACTGCCATATCAATGTTCATCCTCCTGTCTGTCTCTTTTCTAAAATGAATATCTGCTGTTCTGGGGTTGTACCCGGTCTTTATGGTTATTAGTACAATAAGCCATCAAGTCAGTTCCGAAAGCAGTTATGGGGTCTGGGGTATGGCTCTTATACCATATAGGTATTAATAGCCAGGTAACCAGTTTCACTTGAGATTTGAGAAGAACTTAGAGAAGACCTAGATATTGTGTCTGGATGGGATAGTGATAGTAACACTCCCTGATGCTACCACAGTGGAGATCTTGTAGCAGGACTGTGCCCTGCTATTTACCCATGCATGTCCAGCAATTCTGAGCATACTTAGGCTGGTTGTGATAATGTTGCTTTACCCAGCAGGTGCAGTATCAACGTTGCACCGAGTGTCCAAAATACAAAGGGCCTCCTCGTGCTTGGGTTTAAACAGACCTGAGAGAAGGTCAGATGCAGCTGGAAAGCAGCAGAGAGGCTGCCTAATTTGGTGAGCTGGTTGTGAGTGGTTGTTTCTTTTGGTTTTAAAGATATTTCTCTCTGACATTCAAAAAATTTTTCTTGAAGTTCTTTAGCTGAAAAATATCACTCGTCTTCTGGAGATGGGAATGCTGTAGAAGGGGCATTGTTGGGAGAGCCTATTTACATTTTTATTTTAAAATATACAATATACTCTTGCCTCTGTCCTCCCACGCACCTCCAGGAAGGAGCAGGACTTTGATCTTCCTTGTGAGGAGGTATTGAGGCCCCTTGCTGCCTGCAAACCAGGGCACTGCACGAGCAGCATGGAGCAGAGCTGAGTCCCAGTCCCTCGAACAGGGTGCTAAAGAGCTGCTTAGCAACACGCCTCAGTGCCAGCGGCCGCCCCAGCCCGGGGAGGCTGCCAGGGGAGACGAGTTTTCAAAGTGAGATCTTCTATTTAAATATTTCTTACAATGTACAGATAGCTGGAAAAGAGGGCAGCAGGCAGAATGAAAGCAAAGAAACTGCGTAGGAGGAATGAGAAATAGAGGAAGGGTGTCAAGGCTCTGAGTGAGCAAGGAGCCAAGGAAAAATAAGAGAGTAAAATTGGAGAAGGAAAACTACAGGATGCAGGAGGGGATGTGATTAAAGTATACAGCAGATACTCAGAACTGAAACTGCTAGAAGAGAGAGGCCTTCATCTTCAGGATGAACATTAGACAATATAATATTACCAAAGTGAAATGATATTGAAATAAGATGGTGATGATAGAATTTCTATATTGTTTTTCTTTCATTCACTTCTTTTCAGAGTGAATTCAGAAACAGTTAAATACAATTATGCAGTAGCTATGCTGTGTTTGTGTTCACAGTAAAATGACTTAGTAGGCTGTATTAGGAGGGAGTAATTAAAAATGAGCAAGTTCTGTTTTTGCTGCTTATGCTCTTAACTTCTCAGAGTTCTTTTTCTTCATTTAAGATAACAATGAATTAGTCTGTATCACTAGAAGGGCTTTCTCCCCTTTTCTGTATAGACACAGACAAGTTAAAAATTTCATTTATCATCAGAATTTTTTTGATTTGATGGAATGGAGAGTTGGCAACATTGCCTTTATCTTTCTAGTTTCCTTAGCAGCTGCAATTGCCCTTCTCCCTTATGCTTCTGTGCTGCTTGAAAATTGTCTACTCTCTTATCCTTGACTTTATTGCAAATTCTCTCACAGTCTTTTCTTGGGTCCCCTTTATTCCCTGGAAGTTGCACTTCAGACTTGGTAAGAACAATTTTTACCTGGTCACATCATAAGAGACCTTTTACATTTGATGTACCTGGGTATTTTTGATGACATGTGAAACATTATTCACATTTATGGAAAATTCTCTTCTTCAGGCTTCACAAAGTTTGCTTTTCTTCCTCCCTGCCCCCCTGGCTTTTTTGTTCTTCCCCTCACCTCAGGATTGGGCATGGGTTTTGCCAGCTTTTGTGGCATCTTCTAGTGCCTTACATGCTGTTTTATTTATGGTATGGGGAAAGGGAATTCCATCAGGCCTCTTCTTGTCCCACTTGGTAACATCCCTGGGTACCCTCATTTTGTTTTGGGACTGTATGTGATGGGTGTGTCTAAGGGTTTAATAGATGAGCTTCCCTCTTTATCTTAGACTTTCCCAATGGCATTCTGCTAACAAAATGTAAATGTGGCCAAACCTGTCTGTGTCTTTTCCCCAGGCTCTTGTACTTCTACATTTCCTTGAGGGCCACTGTCTTCATCTTCTGTCCTGTATAAGCAAAACAGTGGTGTGTAACTTCCATACCTTTTCTTTCTCCCCCAGCTTGATTCAATTTCTTACTTCATTTCACTCATTGCATCTCCAGTAGTGTCCCCCTTGTCTCTATTTCTTTTGAAACTGTTGTCTTGGCTTTGGTGGCTTATTTGGCACCTTTTATTTAATTGCATGTCCATTTCCCCATGCCTTGTCTCTCTCCAACCTTGCTAAGTGTGACCAGGAGCTGCTCTGTTTTGTCTCTGGTTTTGACTTTACCTACTGGATGGCATATAACTATTAATTCTTTTTACATTCCTTCCCATATCTTTATAATCTTAATTCCATTCTCATTCAAATCCCTCTTCTGTGAACATGCTTTCAAAAGGACTTTAAAACCTGTTTTTTGTGTTTTATCTTCATTAAGGCTTACATTGAGAAGTAAAATGAGTCAGAAAACACAGAAAGTAAGCAAAAGCTAACTCCTAACCTTGACTACAACATTCCTGCTTTAGTCTCTCTTCCAACTGCTTTGACCTTCCTTACTGCTTCTTCTTGTGTCGTCTATATAGATTATAAACAACTGTATCAAGGACTGAGTTTTTCTTGCACAGTACTGGCATGCTGTGGGTGTTCTATAAAGAGAAGATGGTGACGAGGATTTAGCAAATTTAGTAAATTTTGAGATTTTATTTTAGCATTTGACAGATTTTTTTTTTAATATTTCATTAGCATTTTCTTAATCTAATAGAATGACTTCTTCACTTTCTTTGCACCTTGCAAATAAACTCTATGGATTTTAAGCTTATTTTGTTGTTTAGAATTTTTTTAATAAACAGAATTTTCTGTCTAGCTTGCTCCTAATAGCAGCAAACAGTATGTTCTCGTTCAGTCCCCTTCCTCAAGCTTTGAATTTTCCTAAATCACATAAAATCCAATAACTTTATTATTGAACTCTGAGATGTCCTTGTGTGATATATGAAATAGTATTTGACTTCCAGACTCTATCAAGAAAGGAACAGCTTCACAATAACTTCGGTTTGAATGGGTCTCACTAGATGTGGACATGAGATTATAAGCAGTGTAGTATGGTTGAGTACTTGTTTGTTTCAAACAGTAATTCCTACTGAAAAGTAGAGTATCTGCTCAGAGTTTGGGGAGACTAGAGCAGAGATTCTAGGGGAAGGCTACTTCTAGACCGAAGTCATCAAGAAAGGTAAGAATAAAGCCTAAGGAGGATCACAAAATTCAACTCATTCATGAAACTTGAAGTTAATGGAGCTAATGAAAATGGGAAGGGTCATCCACAGGTTCTCTATTGGCATTAAAACATGCAGAAGCAAGATGTGTGTATCAGAGGTCAAGACAGATGAAGCTAGAGATGGATTTAAAAGAGTGGCAAGGGGAAAAACAGGTGAAAAATCAGGCAGAAGTGGAGTCAGGCTCTAACATGTGTGAGAATAGTTGTTTTCATTTGCAGTAAGGTGTGTTGGCATACACTTTTTTGTCAAACACACATTAAACACATGCATTTTTACCTAGCCGGTGTTCTGTGTGTGTGCTGTGGCTGTAAAATGTGTACTTTGGAGAATTATTGAGGGGTTGACTAATTCCTAAGGCAAAATCAAGGTATTGATTTAACTTTAGTTTCAGTTGGTACAGGTACACAAGCAGAATTTGTTTTCCAATTTTGAACAATTTTCACGTATAAGATCCAAGTTTACCTTTAAAGTATGCAGGGGATGGAAATTTCCACTGTGAGATTCTCCTTGCAGTGAAATAGCTTGCCTCCCACACTCTGTAGTAGTATTATATTCACAGCCCTACACAGGGTATGCCTGATCTGTTCCTTCATCATGTCATGCTCAAACAAGGGCTGAGGTGGAGCTTCAGATGTCACTGCACAAGTACACAAAAATCTCTGTCGTTTCTGTGGCTCACTGATCTGTCCATTGTGGAAGAATTGAAATGCCGTGCCACTATTTCAGAACATAAGCATGGAATGGTAGAAAACAGATATACTAAGATAAAGTCCTACAGAATTCATTCTCTGTGTAATACTCTGTAAAATGTAGGGCCTGCTTGTTTATCTTTATAAGATGTGGAAAAAAGTGCACACCCAGAGGGAAATTGCCGCTAGGTACTCAGGATTTTCCAGCAGTGACTCAAATAAGCTAAGACATTATAAGTCTCGTGATTTGCAGTTTTGTTTTGTACTCCAATGTAACATCAGCTTTTTTAAAGATGGTAGAAACTAATTTTTCCATATCAACTATAGATGACTATCTGCAGTGTTGGAAAATCCTATGTTTGGTTTTGGTATTCTCATTCTGAAAGTGATTTTGAGTTGACTTTAAACATGCAATAGTGCTTTCTTTGTTTCTTCTTAGTCCTACATTAAAGCTGCTGCAGCCTAGGGAGAAGACAAAGCGAAGAGATGCAGACTAGAGTGCAGTTAAGTCCATTTTATAAGTTTGCATTGTAAGGTTAGACACTGTATAAGTTCTTGGAAAGTCTTGGCAATTGCTGAGCTGCCTTGAATGGTAAAGATTTAGAAAATGTGGGTATGTCTATGGCTGCCCTGCTATGAGAAAAGCTGAAAAGCTGTTGTTCCTGCTGGATATTGCCTTACTGCTGGGTGCTCAGCAGCTGGGACAATAGGGTGTATTATTTCAGTCGGGGCAGAGCATTTGCAAAAGTTTCTAAGCCACTCTTATTGCAACAAAAAATGAGTTCCTTTTGTTTCATTTTTCCCCTTATAAAAATAGATTATGTCTTTCTTTTCTTAAATTCACTTTGAATGCTTATTACTTTGAAATCTTACAACTTTTTGTCTTCTACACTCAGAACTTATTTCTGTCAATGTTTAGAAATTATACTGTGTGTAATTGTAATCAACTATATTGTTGGAAAACTTATGTTAAATGTTACTTGCTGCATGGCTGTGATTTATGGTGACTGCAGCAATTTATGGTTTGATACTGACTGTGGGTATTAATGAGAAATTGCAAGGGTGTTACTCCACTGAGCTGCATTTGACCATTTTCCAGCTACTCTCATTTTCAACTGATGTCAGAGGAGTACAAGGTTTCTCAGGCAAGGGATAATGTTACAGCCTTGGCATAGGGACTAGACGCATGGGCCAGACTGGCTGCTGCATTTTCCCATGGAAAAAGATGCAAAATTCTATCATTATACAACTAACAAAAAATATGCACAAAACTGATGGAAGCCATGCATGTTCCTTTTAGGGCAAATGTTGGTCTGTGTGATTGTTCAGTGATAATGGGGGTAAGATGCCATGATTATCTGTTAGGAATCTGCCACCATGGAGTAAACTGTAATGGGTGCAGTATAAATGCTTGTCTCTGTGTGTTTGGCACAGTTTTAGTATTACTGCTTCTAGCTGTTTAGCATTGAGCATTAATTTTTGAGACTGTTAGATGCTGTAAATTAGAATGCTGTCTTTCTTGCTTGAAACAGTTACAAAGGAAATGAAGTATCTCTACTGAAGTGCGTATTCATTAAGTTAATGTAATTTAACAACACATTATGCAAAAGAAGCCAAAAGTGAAACTAGAGGATTGTTTAACAATTAGTAAATCTTGCATGAATAGGCACTGGGAGAGACTGGAGAAGGATAAATGTTGTTTCTCTCACAGATTTCTAGTAGAATGGTTTTATGATGATTTAAAATACAAGATCAAATCACTTTGTAATTTGGATGAGTTTGAAAGGATGAAAAATCCAAAAAAGTTATAAAACAGTTGATGACATCCAGAAAAAGACAAGCACAAAAGGTCAGAGAAATTTTGCATAATTCAGTGTATGAATAATACATTATTTTCCAGAGAATATTTTATGAAGTGATTGTCCTTTGTTATGTTTATGTGTGAGAATTGGGTTTTGTCACCAGCAAGAAGAATTCATTTTCCTGTAGCTTTTTCTTAAATGCTAATTTATTGCTATGAAAGATGCTGAAGTGACAGATCTGAAGAATGAAGCCCTCTATTTATCTTCTGAATGGATGGAGCACGAGTAGCAGTGAAGCCTTTCTCATGCTCTTTTGCCAATGTGCCACAATCTTTTTACCATATCCTGAGCATATTTTTACCAGTGAGAGGTGCTTATTCATTCCATAGTTTCCTTAATGGACTACCAAGGGTATCAATTAGTGACAAGTGAACAGTAGCTTTACAGCTTGGATACCTGCCCAGTAGGAACAGAAACTACCAACTCTTTCACACAGGCCATAGGACAACCGTCGGAGCAGTGAATTAGTGTCACTGCAGATAGGAGCTGCTCGCAGCTGCAGAGCTGTCCTCACAGTGAGGACAGAGAGATCCTAGTCTTACCACCACACATCTTAACACTTAGCTCCAGTTTAGCTCGCTTGTCTTTGCACTGTGCAATAAATTTTAAGATACTAATGTTGCCGTACTACAGATGCTGCTGTAAAGTAATAAATGAAATAAGGTTTTGTGTGCATGTTGTCTCAGTGTTCTTTTATCTGCTCAGTATGAGCTTGATGAGTAGTAGCAGTGATTTTAAAAACCTAGGATTAGAAAATAGGATTATTGTGGCTTAGAATGAGCATGTACATTCCAGTTTTAATTGCAGTGTTATTCTTGGTTTGGTTGTGGTTCCTGAATTTAATTCCTTGGTCCTGCGCACATTCAAATGGAAATAAGAAAAAACCATTGCAGTAAAGAGTATGATAAACTGGAATCTTTTATAAAACATGAGTAAGAGAAAAGCAATATTTATTTACATTAGGTTGCTTGAACATTCAGGTAATACGAATTTCCATGTTCTTAACAATTGTTCCTGTGTCTAGCACCATATCACACCAGTTAATCTACAGCACATTTCTTCCTGTGAGTCTTGTCCTGGCTTGTTAAGACTTGCACATTGAGTTGGAAATTCTCCTGATCCCCTCCTACTTTCAGCTCCCTTGTTGTCAGCTGTGTGCTCCAAATGTAGACAGGGTTCTGTCCCCTCAGACTGCTTCTGGTTTGCACAAAACCCAGTGCCTAACCCAGGAGAGAAGCTCACAAGGCCTGTGTTTCACAGCCCTTTGCAGAGTGGCTGTATGGGCTTGCTCAGAAAAGTGAAGTTTAATTAACGAGGGAGTGAATTTGTAACATATTAATTTAATCAGATTAAACTAGGCCACTTTACTTATGAATGAAAATGTCCACATGGGGGTTTAATATGTTTTAACTAATGCATTTTGAACTCACACTTGAGTTCAGTTTGGCTCAGCATTCACAATTTTTCCTGTGCAGACATGCCCATAGAATTTTAAATAAGAAAAAGATTTAATGCAATTTCTAATAAAGGTCCACCCCTACTTCACCCCCAGGAATTAGATCTGCAAGTTTTATCTGTCAGAGAATGAAAATAGTCATCCAGGAAGGTAGATGCTGAACAGAGTTGGTGTAGTGTTCCTTATGCTCCTGTCAATTTCCAGTCCTGACAAGGATTGTGGAACCCAGCTATCTGTTTTTCAAAGCAAGCTGAGCTACCATATTTCACTGTTTGTGCAGTCTAGGAATCAGTAAGGCAACATTTGGGATGCCGTACTAAGAACCATGTGGTTTTTTTTCTTTCTTGTTTTTTCCTACCTCCCAAGTAAAAGTCTAAAACATAGACTCATTCTGTCTGTGTTGATCTTTGACTCAGTGAATGTTTTAATACTTCATGAAAAAGTCAGGTATCTCTGAAGAGAGAAAGATTAAATGAGACCTCTCCAGAGTACTTAGTGATGCAGCAGTTAAAGCAAGATGCTGTCTAATAATGCTTTGTGTCAAAGAAAATTACAGCTTGAGAAGGTGAGGTAGTGTTTCTTAAAATAAAAATATTTGCATTCAGTTTGCTCAGAAATTATATTTTAAAAATTGGCTCTAATGGAAATGAAAATAACAATTTTTTGAGTCATCATTTTAGTGAAGAAAGTTAATAGATTTGGAATGAAAATAACTTTACTCATAAGACACACAAACTGTAAACCTAACAGATTTTTTTTTCTGTTTTATAAGCAGAGAGAGGGGACAATTTACTTACATTTTTTTTTACTTGTAAGCACACAAATATGGAATAATTGTTGCATTTTTGTACCATAGTGAAATGAGATTAACACCGGGGATCTTGACTAATGCTACTGATTTCTTATTTCATAGATACAGCTAGTAAAACACTTTAATATAATTTGTTTGTAGTGACTGTGATTAGAATTCTTCTAAAAAGAACATAAAAGATAGCTAAATTGTGTGAAGCCTTTCATTACCATTTTTTAAACATTCTTTTTGTAGTTATCAAATTACACTTTCTTTGTAGTCACAAGTAGCCTTTTTTGTCTGTTCCCCAATGCCAGAAATTTTGAAATTCCCATTCTGCTGTCTTTGTTGGCCCCTCTGTTATTTCTCTGTTCTGAGAAGACAGACATTTTCTGGGGACTGACTTTCCCATTATTTATATTTGAGTGAGGGAAACTCGTACTAGCAAACTCTGTTCTAGCAGCCTTCTGACTTGCCCTACTCTTGTTTAAAAGGTAAATAACAAAACCTTTTATTGTTTAACTATGTGGAATCTGTTTTTCCTCATATAATTGTGAGGAAATTGAGCTATAATAATAGGCTATACAGACAACATCAGCATTTGTGAATGTCAAACACCACAGACCACAAGCATCTGTTCACAATAGTTTCCCAACAGTATCTGTATCTTTAGACTATTTAGACATTAGCTGTCTTGTTTTTCATAAATCTTACTAAGTTTGTGAAAATTCCTATGCTTACACATATTTTAAGAGTTTTTGCTGTAGGAAGTTGGAATTTTCACTGGAATCATTGTTCTGGAATCATTGAGCAAATTGTTTGTAATCCTGACATTAGTTTGGGTGTTGCTTTGTGATCAGTTTAAGCTGATCCTAGACTTAATTGCCATTGAAATCCTCAGTTCTGTCCTTACTTCTTCTCCTTCCATCACTTTCACCTCTTTTTGGGATTGGTACTGCTGCTTAGGGGCAACAGGATTGGCAGTGCTGAAATGAGAGGGACTTGGGGATTGCACAGCAGGGTGGTGGGGCAGAGGTGGTGATGAATGCCATGTTTCTATGGTAGCATGGTGTTAGGTTTGTGCATTGATCTAAGCTGATTTAGAAACCAGAATTTTGGCCTATTTAAATTATTTGTAATTTCAGCTGAGTATGTGGTTTATAGTTACTGCCCTGATTTCAAGTGGAATAGTGGTCCAGATAACTTCAGTACGTGTGAAGATGCTTTAGTCAAAGCAGTGGCAAATGAAAGTTATCTGATCTTAGTGGGATCTTTTTGGCCTTCCTGTTACTCATTTCCATGTACCTCTCAATTATTTCCTACTTGCAGAAAGCATGTGCTGTGTTAGCAGGGAGTAACTTTCTTTCAGTGCATGTGTTGGACACCCCACCACCTGCTGACCAGGTTTTTGAACTACCATATTGCTTCTGGTTCTTTCTGAATTGTTTCCATGTTAGGAGATCCTCTGTGGAGGGAGCAGGTGGGACAGGATTTTCCAAACAGCTTCAAGAGCAGCTATGGTGAACTGCACTGACTATAAAGGACTAACATTTAGGCAGATCGTGGCCTCTAACTACCCTGCCTTTCTTACTGTGGCTTAGCTTGATCAGATACACATGCCTTAATAGCAATTATAGTGGAGAACACTGAGATGATGGCACTGCTCTGAGCTGTCAAGATGGACAGTATCCTTCTTTTTCCTCCTCCAAATCCAGTTAATTCCATCTGCAGTTTCTTCTGACTCCCAATGGTTTTTTATGAAATAAAATCTCAAGTTTCTAATCTAAGAACTAATTGTAAATTAATAGCATCAGTATGTAACTAAGAGAAGGATTAATGCAAGCCCACACATCCACTTTTCCTTTTTGATTACAGTTCTGTATTGGATGGATCTCTCAGGACTGCTACCAAGACGTAATAGTCAGAAAAGTGTTTATACGGTAATAAGAGAGGTGTGGGGTTTTTTCCATACTCACAGAATGGGTAGGTTTCTGATTTTTAACAAATTCTGTGTTATTGTCCTGCTAAGAGTCTTACTACGGTTTTGATGAATGCAGTATTTGTTATTGGGGGCATGGCAATGATTTAGAGTAACTATAGATAGTTTTGCAAGAAAATCAGTGAGGTTTGTGTTTTCTATTGGTTTGCTTTTGTTGTTAAGTGTTGACAATTGCTTGCAAAATGTAAGGCCTACTATTGGAAGAGTATTCATGAATTGTATTTTCAGTGTCCTGAATTTGGTACATACTATAAATTCTTGTGTCTTTTCTGTTTAATTGAAGACATTTCTCTTATCACCTTTCTAACCATTTAAGTGTATTTGCTTCGGAAGCATGAATTTACATTCATCTTGGAAAGGTAGTGTTTAAGTGGTAGTCTGATGATGATTAGTGTCTTTTCTCATTAATCAGACTGTGCTGCTTTTCTCTTTGTGTATCTCTGCTTTTCATTAGTGTAAATGTTTAGTACTCTATGCAAGCTCCGTAGGACGCTGGAGGAAATATCTGCAGCTTGGCCCTTGTTTACTCTTAAATCTTTTGCTCTGCTATTACTTTGGTCTTGTAGGGATGGTCCTTCATAATTTCCTGTATTCTCCATATGTGTTCATTCATCCTTGATATTAGTAACAGATCAGACCTTCGCTGTCTACCATGAAAGCTTCTAAATAATTCCACTGGGATTAACATCCTACCAAAGAAGAAAGAGAACTTCTTGGAGAGGGAGGAGATTATTTTGAGAACTGGAAAGACAACAAACCAAGATTATTCTTTTGTGTCCTCTCTGAGAGAAAGAGATGGTAGTTCATTATCTTTCTTCACACAACAGACTCTTCAAGACAGAGCTGCTCTTATCTTTTCAGCATTGAGCATTCTGTTGGCATGTGGCATAGAAAACCTCATGTGCAAATTTGGAATTTAGGCTTAAGAAAAGTAAATACTTCCTTGAACTGGAGTGTTTAGAATTCAGTCCACTTCCTAACTCTTCTCTGTCATTGTGCTGGTTTGAGAGCTGTGCAAATAATTTTTTGATGAGACACCTCTTAAGCTTAATGACAAAATACTAATGCTCAGCATCTGTACCATGTGTTTTCTCAAAGGAGTGACAAAAGTAGATGCAAACACTGAAACACATTTAGTTATCCAGTGGCTCAATTATGACTCAGTTGATTGTCTGTTGCTTCTTGGAGCAAGGAGGTCTCTGGCTGAACTGGTGTCTGGTGGGATTTGCTGCTGTGGAGCTCCTGAGCAATGGAGGATGGAGCTGTTTGTGTTGTCTCTTCTGGGCATGGGTGACAGAGCTATGCCCAGAGGGAAGAAAGATGGGACTTAAAATTTGTAATTTCCAAGTAATTCCCAACTACCAGGCTGGCCATGGGAGTCTCTATACCCTGGATTTTTTAATAGTAACATCATGAAGGCCTGTTAGGATAGTTAGGAGGAGCCAGACAGCATTGTTTTAAGCTTCCTGAGCTGCAAGTGAAGCTGGAAGTCTGCCTTGAATTTAACTGCCCTGTTCAGCCAGAAATATTGGCTGTTCGGAAAGAGGCTCATGGGAACAGTTATGAAGCCTTTCCTGGGTATAAAGAGTGCCGATTTGTCTGTAGCTGGGGACTCAGACAAATGCCTAACCAGATTGGTTTCAAGCTGATTAGCAAATCTTTCCTTGATGGACATGATGATAGACACTGACTCTCTTTAGTTCTATCAAATTGAAGCCAATGTCCTTGGCATTAGTGTCATTAGTATCATCAAAGAATGCTGCTAATGAATAGTGAACCACTGCTAATGAATAGTGTAACTCTCCTTCTCTGACTTGTTTAAAGAATTTCATAATTTATTTGGAATACTGATGAGTTGCCTTAATTGCAGGAATCAGGGCTTTATTTTTCTTGCAGTAGGACATTAATATGGGATGCTTAATTTTTATTGCTAAATAACCAGACCAACAGCAACTGCAGTTAGACTTCAGGTCACCCCTTTGCCTGGAAAGTAATTAAAATCAAAGGTTTGAGAAAGGAGAAACCTATCTTGCTGTTACTGATTTTAAAGCGCATGAGATACAAATGTTGCATTATAAAAAGCTGAGAAGGCTGGACACTCAATTGGTATTCACTCCCTACAACCCATTTGCTATGTAGTAGATGGAATAAATGTTGCTGCTTATTTATGACAAGCTTGTCACAGCAGTATGCATTAGGAAGTGAACACTTTTGCAGAAATGCATTAAACTGTTTAGTAATTTAAATTGACTAGTAACATGTAATTTTAAAATATATCTAGTTGGTATATCCTTTGTAATATAAAGCAAGCAATAAATAAATTTGTTTATAAAAATGAGACAGTAACACTTGTAATAGTACAATTGATTGTATTAAATATATATACCAGGCAGTTATCAGAAATTTTAATTTGTTTTGCTGTGTCAAGTGAAAATATAAAAGTGTTTGTGTAAGTTAAGGTGGGGATGTTGTGTCAAATTCCATTGCACTACAGGTCTGTGTCCACTTCTGTATCTTTGGCTCCAGTTGTTAGTATCTTATACTGGATTATTGCTAGTGACTTGGATAGGCAGGTGTAAATCTCTGGCATGTGCCCTAGCATGCTATTAGTTGGAGACTGTGGAAACATCACACAAAATATCTTTGAGTAGGGTGGTTAAGTGTGGTTAAATTTCCAAAGGAGAAATATTATTTCTTGACATTAATACTGATGCTTGGACCCTAGTATGTTGTTCTTCTTGTGAATAATGAATCCTTGTGATCCTTGTGCACGTTCACAATGACAACCAAAATGACTATTTAAACATGGAAATTAGCCTCTCTATCACCTCTCCTGTGCCTGCTGTTCTTTTGTCATGCCACAGGGCTTTTGGAATTGAGTTTATTAGAGCTAGAGTCGTGCAGTTCTATTTGTGGCTGTTTTAAGTTTTTCAGCCCTCTTTTCTAAGCCACTGTCTGGTTCAGGGTCTTTTTGGTCCATTTCCTGTCTCTCACATATTGCTGATAAGGGGGCTGGAATTATACCCCAACATTTGGCTCTTCATTGTACTTGGCATCTTTGAGGAGTGAGCCCTGATATAGCTGTTGAGAGATTTTGTTTAGCAATAATATTTTGTTCACAGACTTATTTTCTGCTTTTAGGAATTAGATATGCTCCCATTCCAAAAACATACTGATTTTGGAGACCATATTCTGTTTGCTTTGAGCAGCCACATGTCTCACTTCATCAGTTAATAGAAGGAAGTGTTGAATTTTGATAGTTAAAAGAAGCTGAAACACTGATTGAAGTAGTCATTTCTCTAAGAGCTCCCTTCACTAGCTTCAGAAGGCAAAATTCTAGTGGTAGTGGGAGCTAGAAGGAAATTACACAATTCAAGAGAGATATCATTTTGCAAAAGGTGCAAATTGTAGCTGGCTTTAGAGCTGCAAATAATTGCTTTGATTTCTTGACTTAAAACTGTAAGGCGCGGGAGAGAAAAGCACTGCTGGTGTTTCTTCATGCAGCCTCTGATGGAAACTCCTGGTGGCATGTTGTGTTAGTCTCAATCTACGCTGTTCTACTGCTGTTATTGTAAACAAGCAAACTCAAACCAGCTGGGACTCTGCCCCTATATGTATTGTGTACAGTATTACTTTGTCTCATACTAGGAAAACAATTGTTTCCCTATTTGGCTTTGCATAACAGTGAAAGATTTATGCTGCTTTCTGTCTGAACGAAGATTACCTATTGTGCTTTTTCCGGAAAGGAACCTGAGCAGGGTTCAAACTGCTGTGTGCCAAAGGAGTTAGTTAAGTGAGCTAAACTCAAAATTAAGGATATCCGTGAGAAATAATTTGCGAAAATATCTGGTTTACTTACATAAAAAATTTATAGAAACTAAAGATGATATTGGAACAGCGAACTGTATCCAGGGCTGAGGTATTAAACCATACCAGTTCTCTTAGCGGCTTGTTAATAGAATAGAGACTGAATGTAGGTCCCAGCTGTATTTTCTTTTTTTGTCTGTCACCTTATAAAGACTGTTCATATTATGTATCCTTTCCACATGGATGTATTTATAAATGGGAAGAATTCCTCCAAACCCCTGTTTGTCAGCTCCTGTATTTCACCAAGCTCTGGTTTAAAAGTTGAGCGTTACAGTCTTGGAGGGGGTAAAGAGGAGGCTTTGTTGTTACCTGGGATTCCTCTTTCCCTGGTAGCCTATACTAAAATGTTGAGAAAAGACCATAGAAACAGCAGTAGGGGATCAAGCATACTCCAGGTAGTACATATCCTATTTGTAACAGTAGCCCTAGGAAAGACTGAGGAAAGAATGCCTAAATATGACAAGAACTCTGGAGACTTTTGTAATATATTCCTAGTTTCCAGCACTCTGTGATACGATACTTCCTTCCGTCTTTATGTTAAACTGTTCTGAAGGAATTATTTTAAAAAAATGTGAAATAATTTGTTAAATCCAACATCTGGATTCCTTTATATTCTTTTCCAGCACCAACCCTATATTACTCATATGGAGTTAGGGATTCATATGAACTTTTTGAGAACTCGGTCCCAGTTTATACTTGCTTCTGGGATTCAGTGGTTGTGCCTCATGTTTTCCAGAGGTTTCTTCACTCTGTTTCCTCATCAGCTGTTTAAGGATTTTGTACCCTACTGAAGTAAGAACTATTATCATTTTGTGTAAAACAAAGCTGAGAGCAAGTGTTATAAAGGTGCCTAGAAGATGAATTTAGGCATCCAGTTCTCATTTCAGGAGCTAGTGCACAGCTTCAAGGTGCTTATCAGAATACAGCTCGCAGAATATGTCCCTGAGGCACAGTGCAAAGAGGCACTCATGAGGCCCTAAACAAGCTTGTTCAAGTACTAAAAGCAATACTGCTGTGTTAGCACAAAGATCTGCCCAAGGTAATTAACCCTGCAGTGGAACTTGGTAAAATAAATTTGGTGGATAGCTAGTTACACTGCAGAGCAGGGTTAGTGAAAAAGAATAGGCTAATAGATCATTTTTGTAGAATTAAATATATGTATGCCATAGAGCTTCACAGTTATAATGCAAAAAGAAGAACATGTTGCTAGGAATTTTATGAAATAAAGTCACAGGTAATGTGTAGTCAAAGACCAGAAGCCATCCATCTTTCATCTAGACCCACCAGGCACGGTTTTGCTCACGGAGGGAGGTAAAGCAATTTTAGCCCTTCCCTGAGCATTGCACCATGCTGTGTATGAGATTCAAGTTGGATGACATAATTAGTGTAGTTGTAATGCACCTCTTCTGTCCCTTTCTTCTCATCTCTTTCACATGGGCTGTAACTAGAGCTGAACAGTCTTAACTGCTTACATTAAGGCATATTTGCTCTGTGTACAAGAAGAGTGATTCATGGTTGATAACCAGTGACTTAACACCTGCCCTATCTCAACTCTGCTGTCAGATAAGAGCTAAATATTTGCAAGAAAAGCTTTGGGTCTGCATATCCTAGTGGCCATATTCATAAACCATATTCACATAAAACCAGTGGCATGTGATTGTAGTAATTGACAATTGTTGGTCTTTATGGCTGCTCCTTTCAGAGATGCAAACAGAATTGCACAGTCCAGGTACTGAAATATGGGGAGCAGCAGCAGCAACAAAATCACGTTTGAAATCAAACCATGTTTGCACTATGCTTGCAGTTGAGTGCTGCCCTGAAGCTGATCCTCAGAGCTGCGTTTCCTGTCTTTTGCAGCATGGAAAAGACATGCTATGTTCTGAGCGGCAGAGATCCTCCAGCAGGGAGGGATGGAGCCAGAGGGTGGCTGGGCGGGAGGACAGCCTGCCATGAGCTGATGCACATCTGTGCTGGGCTGCTGGGGCACAGCTCTTTCTGGTGGGTATGAAAGCTGCAGGGAAAAGGCAGAAGGGAAAGACCACAATAGGAAAAAAAGGAACAGCAGAATGAAAGAATTCTGATTCATTACTGAATTATTTCAGGATCCCAAAATTGCTGAATTCTTTGATATTGCTATCAACTGCTGGCATGTCACAGAAATAGTAATCCTAGCTAGAAGGGTCAGAACAGGACTAGAGATGTGAGGGAGTTGTATAATCTGCCTTCCACAAAAATAAATTTTGATTTTTTTTCTAGAGTGTTCAAGTAGTGTACAGTGAATTTAAATAAGTCTTTAAAAATAAATTACTGCTTCATGGAGTTGATGTCATTATAGTGACAGATGACCTGGATTGTTTTGCTGGGAAGGAACCACCCTTCCCTTGAGAAAAAGTCACAGCTGCTTATCTCAGCTATGCGAACCCAAAAAACCCTTAAATATTGAATTATTTACATATTTTACATGGAGAGTTCAGAGAGGAAATATAATTCCTTATAGTTCCAACAACAGTGAAATAATTCAAGTTTTTTTTTTTGGGGTTTTTTTTGCATTGAGGATTTGTTCTGGATATTAAAAATACCTGTGGTGAGTTTGCAGTGATCATTGACAGGCCTCCAAACCTAGCTAATGAAAAATCAGTCATGTCTGGCTAATTTCTGTAGTGACTAATTTTAAATGCTTTGTTTTTGTGCTTTAACCAGTGATATTCAGAAAGACTGTAGTGAAAAATTGTCATTTGTTTTGAGACCGTAGGAAGTAGATAGGAGGAGTGCTTTTGTCTCACTGTTCTTGGTTGCCTCTGCATGTGTGTTGGGCAAGACTGCCTTCCATGTATGCTCGAGGGTGTTTTTTGCCTCTTACAGAACAAAGAGCACTTGAGGAAGTCACTACAGAAGTGAAATTTACAATTTCCTCTTCCCCCATCGATTTAAATTTAGATATGTAAATTCGTATATTTTCAGAAATGGCTTAAAACTTTTTTTGTTACTAAGAGTATATCTTACACATAGGGTTGAGAAATTTTATTTTAAGGTGTAAAAGTATGTAATCTTAAACACAGAACAATGTGTCTCTAAATCTCTAAGTCCCATCACTTTCATAAAACTTCTTGACATGTAATCAAGCATGTATTGATCAAAGCAGAACTGAATCATGTTAGCATCTTAAAAGCAAAATATTGTTGTCTGTGCACATGCGGTGATGCTGTGAGAAATACAACTGTTTGCTGAAAGCATGCAAGTTGTTATGTTGGCACGGTTTTAAACAAGCAAGGCTGAATGAGGCACAATATGACATTTTGGAGTTCATGTTGGGAGTAAACATGCCACAACAATCAACTGTCTTGTCGAAGAGCTACAAAAATAAGTTCTTTCCCCTCCAGAGCAACTCCTAGGGAAAGAATAGCTAGTGTATTAGCTATCTGGGAAAAAATTAATATGCAGCTATGAAAGAGGCAAGTGTTTGGAGTCATCAAAAGCTATAAGTGGTTGAGTCCATTTTTTTGAGCACCAAAGTGACAGTTTACTGTAATTTCCATTTAAGTCTGTTACATAATGAAACATATCCCACCAGCAAGATGTATAGATGAAACCACCATTTGAATATAAAAGACATTCTTGACTATTTGGCAAGTTCTTCCAGTATTTTCTTTGATCTGTTTGATTTATGCTAAACCTGTCGTAAATATATGTAAGCATGTATAAATATTTCTATATTTTAAAATATAGTTTTCTTCTTAGGTGCTGAAAGACCTCTAAAATAGGAAGTTACATCTCTATTTATTTTGCATTGGCATCGTAGTGAATACAGTCATTTTTATTTCCTCCTTGAGCTGTCCTCTGAAACCAGCAACAAGACCTACTTAGGAGAACTTCCTCATCAGATGTGTTTGTGCAGAAGGCAGAATGCTGACAGGTACAGTGAAGGACTTTTCTGTAAGTTATAAAGACTTCTGCAGGCAGGATTTTAGGAAAATTGCATTTCTTGGCCTGTGACAGATGCTGAGGGTCTGAGTCTTTCCTGTAGCACTCCACCATTACATTATACTGTTCCAAGTTCTGATGTGAATGATAAAAATTTCTTTGTTTCATGTGGAAAAAAGCTCCTGAATTTAAGGAATTAAAGAGAATCAGAAAAGAAATCTTTAAACCTCATTCACAGAAGTCTTTAGCAAAACTTTAAATCATGACAGTAAAGACTGCAGTGTTGGGTGTTGAGGAGACTCCTTTTTTTGCAAGATATTTGGGGGGCACTAGGAAATAGGTCAATGAATTTAAAGCACTGACTTTGAGATTACTCTGGACTGCATATATATACAGTGTTATGACATGACAATGCTGTGTTTGATAAGATGACTGATGCTTTTTTGACTTTTTAGTTGTAATTTTGCTTTCCCTTGGTCAGGCAAATGTGATGCCAGTCTGCTTTCCTCCTTACGCTGAGCATTTATTGTGTATCTGGTCATTCCTTGGCAACTTTTAAGTTTTTGTTTGGTTTCAGCCAGATTCGTTGGAAGAGTCAAGCCAAGCTAATGGTTTGTGAGTTTCCTAGAAAGGCACATAAAGAGAAGAGGGAGGGAATAGGTAAAAGCATATCTGGATAAAAGCATATAATAAAGTCCTGAATTCACTGCCTCTCATCAGGATATTATTAACTTTATTATTAACTTTCAAAGTTGTATGTACAGAGCCCCAAATGTCAGCTCTCTTATACTTGTTTTTGGTCACATATCAGGTCTGCTTTTCTGTTAAGCTTTTTTCATTGAAAATTTTCCTTTGGTTTTGACTTTTACACTAAAAAACTTCATCTGAAAACTGTCTTCTGAAATGTGTGTTCTTTTCCTTACTTACTGACAAAGGTCTTGGTAAAATTCAGACTGTAATAGGAGATGCTGTGAAATAATTTCTGAGATTTCAAGGGAGTTTGTTTGGCTAATTTATTCTATTTTTGGAGAGAGTGGTGGTGTCTTTTGTAACAGATTTTACCACGGAGCAGTGCAAAGTATGTATGTGGTACTGTTTGGGTTGGGGGAAGGGAGATGCATATTAACGTGATTACTTGCAGGATGAAAGATAGTGAGGTATTTTAACTGGTTTTGGCGTTAGACCAAAGTGAAAAATTAATGGGCTGTAATGTTGTTGGCTTTGTTTGATGAAGTGCTTAGTGAATGCTATTCAACGGAAGAATAAATATTCTTGATAGAGTTGTTGAAAGAGAAGAAAAAACATTGTGGCGCACTGTAACTTGGTGGTGTTAAGAATTCTTTTAATCAGCATGTTAATCATTAGCTTTGGTTTTAGCTTTTAAATTTTGGAGTTAGGAAAGGCTGTTCTCCAAAGAACAGTCAAGAATGTGAGGTGGCTGAATCAGAGAGGCTTAATTACTGATCAGGTTTTGTTTCAGTATCAGTGTGGTGTATTGCAAAGGGCTGAGATGGTGAAGCTTTACCTGACTTCTCTAAATTTGGGTCTGGTAGTGCATTTTCACTGCAGTGCCCACAAATTCCTGTTGCCTCTACAGCAACAGGATCCCTCTGTACACTTAACGTTAATCTGGACAGCTGTTATGGCCAGTAAGTGCAAGATAAATGGATATGTGACTCAGTAGGTAATCTAGCAGGGATAGTTGCTTACCAGTGGATTGATAAATAGTAGAAAAAAATTTTACTGAAGAAGTTTTTAGTGAATACAAGGCATATAGTACAAATAAATATTTATTTTAGCCATTTCTGCAGCACTCTTCTGGGTATATTAGTACTGATCCTCCTACAGAGTAGCACTTTGCAGGGAAAGGTATGATGGAGTGGGGAATGTTTGTTTGCCCTTTGATGTAATATTCTTGTGTGCAGGCAATGGAAATAATTTTTGCATGAGAAATATAAGCTGTAATTGAAATCTGTGATAAAATATGTGGTGGATGTTTAGGGGAAAACACATTTTAACTGCAGAGTGAGGGGAGGAAACTTGGAAGAAGTGGCGCATTTCTTACCTAAATATGGGATGGTGTCTTGTTGGATAAAATACAGAATCATACAACCTGTTGGCTCTTCCTGGTAGTTTGAAGCTTCAGTTATTGCATCATGTGCAATTCAAGTTTAGAGGGATTACTAAATTATTTTTCTGTAATTTTTTGTGTATTGTAAGAGAGGTAGTTGTGATGGAGCTAGTAGATATCTTTGAACTACAGTACCCTCTACTATTGTTCCAATATTGAGTTACTTTTATTAGGTTTTTTTACTATTTAGTTAAGCTAGAACAAAATTTTCAATTAAAATTGATTCTCGTATGTGCTGCATTCATTTATCTAAGTTGGCGAATCAGACTTAAGAAAAAGTGAAGTTAATTTGTATTATAAAGGGACTTGGTTACTGCAGATATGATAGATTAAAACTGGTAATGCATAACTTAAAACAGTATCAAAATAGGGTAAAGATGTACAGATTTTTCTTCTGATAAATATCTCAGGTTTTTGTGAGTCATGAAAGTTAAATTTTAGTGCTTAACAAAAAGGGTACAGAGTGAGCATTGGCAGTTAAATTTAAGAAAGTACCAGAACTGATTTAATATCTTCTGGAAATGAATTTCAAATCTTCTACTCCCTGCAAAAAGCTTTTGAAGTATTTGTGAAAAGTGTTGATAAAAGTGTGTTGTGTGTGCAACTTGGAGTTTTATTCAGGTTTTTAAGGTGGAAGCTGCCTGTTAGACCAATGTCAAAATATTTTTACGTGGAAGCTATTTACTGTGCTGCCCGGGAGATTGATGTATATTTTAAAAGAACAGGAACAATGAAATCTGCTTGGGTGGTACGTTTCATAATAATGAAATATTTTTTGTGGAGTAAGAGGAGTACCCTTGTGCTACACAACTGCCCTGTTGTGCTGCAGATTTTAGACACAGTGAAACCACAATTCTTCCTGCAGAAGACTCAGAAGACTCCTAGAAACGTGGCATGGAGTCAGTCGCACCATTGGTATGAGAAACCCCAGGAGTGCTCGGCTCTTTTGGAACAGCGGTAATCTTGGAGATTATTTTGTTTAACACAAATTCTCAGGGTGCAGATGTTCTGGATGTAGGAAACTTCGGTCTTAAAATCCTGAAAGCATAATTTGTTTTTTAATGCTACCCTAGTCCCTAATATCAGAATTTACCTTTAATACAGTATACTACAGTGAGCTTTAAGAACTGGATTCCTAAGGCCAGGATCCCGTCAGCTGCCCAGGCTGTTGCTCCTATATGACTGTTGTTTCCTCTACAAAAACTAGATAGTAATACTTTAATTGAATAAAAGCCTACCTAAACTTTTCTTTATTTAAGAAAAACTAAAGAAGCTATGCATAATACTTGCCTTTGATGGCAGAATGCGGTCTTGTCTTTTGTGAACCAGGAAGACTGATGAAATTCATTAAAATTACTGAGGTCAAACCAGAATATTGACTTTTATTTAAATGAAAATTTTTGAAATTTTGCATATATCTAGATACTGTGTTAAATTCTCAGAATAGTTTGAGTCTATGGAAGGTTTAAAACTGTAATGGCAAGCTTTTTGTTCTTAAACTAATGATAGCAAAAGAGGCCCACTGGGGAAATGACATTTTCATGACATGTCATTTTAATATGGACACAGAACAAAACAGCTTCTATTAGAGAGAGTACTGTTGTGCTTTGATGAAACTTGGGAAGAAACTCACGGAGCAAGTAAGCTAGCAACCCGTTCCAAAGGTACAGTCCGCTCTGGAACTGTATCATTTCTACCTTTTGCTCTTCTAAGGGACTGTTATGGAAGTTCTGAAAGGAAGGCACTAAATACTTTTTAGTTCCTTCCATAGTTGTATTCAGATGATCTTCTCCACAAACTTTAATGTAATACCTGTCCAGCACTTTGAATAGCAGAGCAGGAAAGTAAAATTAAGCATTATCATGAGGTGCTTGGAAGAGTTAAACTGATGCCAAGATTTAATGCCACATTTATTATCTATTGCATTATAGAGCATTACATTGTACTGCAATTTATCCTTGCTGTTTGAGGCACTGAGTGTATAGATGATTCTTGTGGCCAACTTTTACTCTTGAAGTTTTTGAGTTTAGAGGTAGTAATGATTTGGGGCATCATAAGTTATTGTTCTGTAGACTAAAGTCTTCTGAGAAATGAGATTTTTGAGCATGACAACAATACTTAATCTCAGAATATTGTCTTCAGAAGCACAGAAAACCCCCTATGCAGCAGAATTTCAGTGCAGTTTGGTACAAAGAGTAGTCCCCTCCTGCATTTTTCCCCTTACTCTCCAGCTGGCTGCAAAGTCTCACAACACCAAGCACTTGCATTACGGAGACTGTCTTTGGCAGTGAGAGCAGCCTGCTCTCATCCATGTGACTGTCATATGCCACAGCTTGGCCTTCTCCCCCGTCCCTTCAGACCTTTCCTGGAGCTGAGCTCAAGGTGCCATTCATTCTGGCCTCTTGCTCCTCCTGCCACTCTTAGACACTGCATCCTGCTATTCAAGTCACAACTCAGTTAGGAACTTAGTGCTGAGGTGCAGAAGGACAACCTAAGATTTTTCATTCCATCCTTTAGTCCTCATGATTTAAGGAATGCCCTCTCATCCTACCCTTGCTAGAACTGCACAAGGGATAGGTTGTTGGGATGATGCTGGTGGGGGATGCCATGGAGTCTCAGTTACTGGAGGATTTGAAGAAGAGTTGTTTATCAGAAACAGGCTCAGTGGTCGTTCTGAAGCAAGAGATGAGCCAGGCAGTATCTTGAGCTTTCTTCAAAGCCCCTGTTTCAGGATGTTGTCTATAGTCAGCAACCATACTGCTTATCGAAGTCAGATTTACACTATGATCCTTTTGAAAAGAAACTGTGCTTTGCTAAGAATTTAAAAGACTGTCTAGACAGTATTTTTAATGATCTCTCTCCCTTGCAGCTTTTAAATTTTCAAACATC
>VXBQ01008315.1:489301-639532 GCA_013400175.1 Phainopepla nitens
TCCCTTCCCTCCCTTCCCTCCCTTCCCTCCCTCTGAATTCAAGGGATATTGGAGAGAAATTTATATTTGAGAAACAGCCTGTTGAGAGGAGGAATTATGCTAACTGAGCATCTACTCCATGCTCCTTTCAAAAGTGTGCTTTTGCTAATTCCCTGGATGGCCACACATGCACACAGCAGCAAACACCTTGACTGCCTTCTCACTCACACACTTAAAATGGGCTTTTCATTAGCTTGGGCCCAAATAATGATTTGCAGGTACAGATTCTATGCCAGCTCTTCTTTTTCTGCTGTCAGCTTCTTCTCCTTCCAAAGCATTGAGATAGTCTGGTATTAGGAGCATGAAAAATAGGTCATATGCTGTGATTTATTGAGCAGAAGATCTTATATTTTATTCTTTCTAAAATTTTCCTTCTTACTATGCTGTTAGTAGTAGAACAGTTCTCCTGTTCGTAGTAGAACTAACAGTAGAACTATTAGTTAGTAGTAGAAGTATTTTTTCCCCCTTGTCTTTCAAAAGACATCTTTGGTTTAGGGACCTCAGACCAGTCCCTGACAGATCATGACAGCAAAGTCACACCTGCAGGTTTTGGGCAGAATGGAAGTTTGCTTGTGTAAATTGTGTAGAGGGAGGGAGGAAAAGGGCCAGCGATTGAAACTGCCGCAAGATTGAATTTGCCACAAGAAAGTGGCCGCTGCCTGGGGAGAAAATCCTGGATGGAACTTCAGTAATGTATTTAGAGGGTAAGGAAAAAACCCCAACAGCCTAGGTGATAGTTCCAAAAGCAAAATCCGATGTCACAAACTCCAGGTGGCTAGCAGTTGGCAGCGTCAAGGATGATTTGATTGCTTGTGGTTTGTTGTGATTCAAAATCTTTGAGAAAATGTTCTGCCATTTTAGATGGCACTCTCGCAACATCTTCTCAAAAACAGATTAGAAAAATACTCCCAAGAGCTCTTCCACTGCTAGAACATGATGGACAACTTCACAGAGGGTGTGAAAAATAGAACTAGAGAAGTTCTATAGATATGGTCATGCATTTTTGACTGGAGAAACCAATTAAAAAATTTCTAGACTTCAACCATAAAAATGAAATTGAAATTGTAGTGACCATCAAACAATCTGATGCTAAACCAGAAATTTTGTCAGTGTGAAAGCTTTATAATCAAGTGTATGGTGTTTGTGCAGGTACTATGAACCTACAAATAGATGAATTTCAGTTAGTTTTAAATTTCAAGCATTGTAGAGTAGGACTTTTCAATACCTCAGCAGCTGAGATTTCATGGCTATTCTGCATATTGGAATAAGAGTAAAATATTATTAAGAAAAATTGGTTCACTTCTCTGTGGTCTGACTCTAGGAATGTAAGAGAAATTGTTCTGTCCCTATTTATCATTTTATCAGACTTGCCATCAACAGAAAAAGGGTTTATCAGAGAAAAGCACATGGAAATTAACTAAAGTGCTTCAAAAAACTGTACGATACTTCATGAAATGCACAATAAGACCTTCCTACTTTTCTGTAAAGGAAACAATCAATGTCCTGAAAAGTTTCTTTGCAGTTCTCATTTTTTTTTAGAATAACTTCATGGTCACTTATATTTGATATAAAAATAAATATTTGGAAAACTTTTGCCAGAAATGTGACAAAAGATAAAACATTGATCAGTATTTTGATTTATAAGGAACATCTAGATAAATAGACTTCTAAAATTTTTATTTTCTTAAACCAGAATTCTTTCATACAAGAGAGGAAAGAAACATGTTACATGTACAGTAGGCCTTTGCTTTCTTGTGACGAAGACTGTCATTTTCCCAGGTATAGAAAGTGGTATAGATTTTTCCAAATCAGGCAACATATGCTGTATTGCGTTCAGTTTGAAGCCAAAACAGTATTGTGCAGCAGCATTTTTAGCTAAAAAGCAAGCATGGGTGATAAGATCCAGTGATTATTGCTTAAGAAGGAGTGTCAGGACTCATTAATATCTCATTCAGGTTCAGTAACTATTTGGCTTCTCGTACCAATGGCTATTGACCTGAACTCCTTCCCCTGTTTCTTGAAACAAGAAACTTGTTTGGTTTTTCTCCCTGATGTAGAAATCTGAGCTAACAAACTCAGTTTTATACCACCTTGCAAGTATTTGTATTAATAATACATGAACTCTGAGATAGTTGTTGCACTAAACCCTATGAAGAGAAATCTCGTGCCTTTCTGTATTGCCTAATAGTTGTTTCTGGGAAGGTGTGCTCTATTTAATGCCTTTTTGGACCTTTTTGATTTGAGGCATCTTTGTTGTGAAAAATTTATAGAACACGTTAGCATTTTATATAATCAGGATTAGTTAATTTTAAAATATCATGGCTCCTAATAACAATAATATTTCCACTTACTCTGTGTATTATAACTCTGCAGCTAGGCTGTTAACAGCTATATAAAGAAAATTCTCACTTCTTAATATGTATTTTTAAATTGCCATTTAACAGCAATGCTCTAAAGTTCACTATCACACTTGAACAAAAATTACTGAGTGAACTGGAGACATAAATATTTTTTAGTATTTAGTATATTTTTCACAAGTTAAATATAAATATCATTAGTGCCTAGGAATAGAGGAATCTTGAGTAGGCTGAGGCTGGAGGAAATTCCTCTATTTGCTGTACTTAAGTAATATCTATATGCATGTGGAAATGCTCGTCTATTCTTTCTCAACTATACTTTTCATTGTCTCCAGCCATTTAGTGAAATTCAGCATGAGAACAGTTTCAGGTCTCTTTCCACACTATAGTTATTTACTCTGCTCTCAATGGTTATGAAGATTATCTCATTAACTAAATGTCAGTGCTCTCAGTTCAAGGCTTCAAAGAGGGAAAAGGTATGTGCAGAGAGACTGGATAGGATAAATGATGGCCTGATGACCATGGAAGAGGAAACTGAAAAGTACTTTGCAGTGTTTTGGTGTTAAATAGGATTCTCAACACATAGTGCTATCTGCTGGGATGTTCTCAAAAAGCTCAGTGGTATCCATTGACTGGTGTGAGCCGCTGCCTTCCAAAAGGTTCCATGCAGGGAGTGGTGGTGGGTTCTGGCTTTTTTTTCTGCTGAATCTATCCTTTATACAGAGTAGTATCTTAGCTCTTAGAGAATGCAATGGGTCACCATTTAGAGATGCCTGTCTTTCTCCATTGATGTGTAGAGGTAGCCTTGTTGGTTACTGAAATGAGATTGCTAATTTAAATTCCATGCCATGCTGATTGTGACAAACTGATTGCAAACTGTTATTTCCTTTTTTTGGAGGAAAGTCTGATTTTTGTCACCTTACAGCTCACCTATCCACTTCTGTTTTAGTATACTGACACAACTTACTGTACATTAGTGATGTACTGGTGAGGAGATGCACTTGAGTGAATCTGAAAACTCTTGGAATAAGGGTTTTATAGCCCAAGTAAAACTGTTGCTAGAAAATCGTTCAGCTGAAACTTGACCCAGTGTCATATTTTTGGTTAGAGATCACAAAGAGGGAAACAAAACATAAAAAACCAGAGAGAATTCTCACATACCTGTGTACTTTGAAGATGAAGAACCTCTTTGGGTGAAACAAATTCTGTGTTAGCCTTAATTTTCTCAACAGTTGTATGTTGTTATGCCTTTGCCAAATTTGATAGTGAAATCAGTAAGAAGTTTGTAAAATCCATGCAATATTTTTGGGTGGAGCATACATTCTTGAGGCTGCATTACAGAAGGAGACTGTCTCCAAAACCAAAATATGCACTGGCAGCTTTTTACTAACACAGACAGAGCTGTACATTTTTACCGAGGTGTTTGTGTAATGTGTTCAGGTTTGTTCATTTTAGTTTATGCCCCATCTGTAATTTTGCCATGGTTCACATAGCAGTAGGCAGCATGCCAACTTCCAGACCAGCCAGGACACTGTCTTTTTGATGGAGGCTGCGGATAGTCCCTTGAGTGGATCTATTTATCACAGATCCCGTCAGCAAAGCCCATTAAGCTTTCACTGAAGAAAGCATAAGCAGTGCATATGCTTTAAGATGGTCCTTATTCAAACACAGCTATTGGTGATTGGCTTAGATATCAGCACTGGGGATCTGTCAGCAAAATTTTGCATAGTTGTTGGCTATTGACTATAACAATGTGAGTTGTTTCTTTTCCTTGATCTTAAAAAGTGTTAGTGATTTTTTCCATATAGTGATGTCTGGACAGTAGACTTGTACCCATTATGGGTAACAAAGCCTTCACCGGATGTATTCTCTGGAGAGCAGAGAGCCCAAGCTTCAGCTCAGCAACAAACTGACAGCTACTATTTACTGTGGGGGCAGAACATCACTATATTAGCAATTGGCTTCACACCTCTTAGAGAGGATAATCATTTATCATCAAAGTAACAGTCTAAAAGTAAAAAAACAACCACCGCCCACCCAGCTCCCCCCAGCCAATCAAAACTCCCACTGCATATTAATTTCCTGTCTTTCTGTGTAGCTACTGTCCAGTGAATTACTAGTCAATAGCCATAGTTCGTGTTCTGACTTGTATTGTGTTATTGTTCGAAGATCAGCTTGTGACAATTTTTCTTATTACGTTTTTCTCTTTCTTTTTCTTTTTATGCTCAGCGAACAGTTGTGCTGACAATGACACGCTTTCTTCTAGCTACTGCTTCAGCATTGCTGTTTGTTAAAGATGATTGTGCCCTCCTCCATATTTCCTTCCCGGCAAGTCTTTCTATGCAATTGTGAGGGAGCTATTTACCCTGCTATGCAGTTCCTGTATGTGTGATTTTTAACCTAATCAATATCTCGAGAGATTGAAAATATTTGCAGGCTCTGGATGGTAGGCCCACAGAATGTTGAGTCATTTTCCCCAAACCACAATAAAACATCAATTCTTAATTTTGTCTGCCTTTTTCCCTTCACTGATTTTCTCTTTTCTATCTTTTTGCCTCTGTTATTTCATATTTATGAAACTCTGTGTGTGTCTGTATTTTAATTTCTTGGCCTGACTTCCCTTGCCTGCTTTATTTTTTCCCCACTTTTTTGTTACAGATTTCTATGGTGACACTGTGTTCTGCTGGTAAAGTTGCTTTTCCCTGCTGCTGGCTTTTGCATGTTTACTGTTGTCTACCTGCAGACATCAGGCTCTTTACCCAGAACTCTGAGCTGTGGTTTAAAAAAAGACAATTAAAAATGGTAGCGTAGCCTTTACAGAACAGGGAACAATGACCTTGCTTAGGGTATACATCACTAAGAAAGTGCAAATAGAGCAAGTTTGCAATTCTACACATGATTTTTTTTGTGAATCTTTTAATAAAAAGCCTGTTGTTTCTATGTTACCTTCTAAATGGGAAGTTCTTTACATCTGATTTAATGCATGTGAATTATAAAGGACACTCTACATTCCTGAGGTTTGACTAAGGAGGAGTCAGTGGATAACTCTTCAATTGCATAGAAACATCTTGGGTCTGGTTCTGTTTGTTTTAAATATCTTTAAGCTAAATCAAATACAGAGTGTAACACTTGGACACCATATGGATTCATGATGCTTAGGAGAAGAATTAGGAGGGATATGAGATTCATAAATCAGGGAGTGGCTCCCATTGATCTCTAAGTGTATTCTCTTTCCTAATAACAGAGATAGTCATATTCAGATCTCTTGACATTTCAGGGCAGACTGTACGATAGAAAGCATAAGAGACCTGCTTGTACTTTGAATGCATTTCATGATATGTTTCTAAAAGACTATCCTGTCCTCTTTTCTTTGGGACAGAGACAGCAATATGGAGTTTCAATTTGTCTAGCATGGTTGACCCGTTTTCCTTCTCTTTCTGTTAGTGTCAGCTAATAACATAATGGCAGGAAAGAAAATAGTTTATGCCTTACTCTCCAGCTACTCTATTCCACTTCCCCCTGTTATGAAACATTTTTGAGACTCTCCTTTTCTTCAGCCTCTCCCTCTGTTTTTCCTGAGATGCGACTGAGTGCTTTGTCACAGTGCTGCCTTTTCCTCATCAATATTTCCTTGCATGCTCTCAATTCAGATGGTTTTGCCTCTCAGGGAAAGGTTAATTTTCTAATCTAAGTGAAACCTGTCTTTTTGAAAACAAAGATCAAATCGAACCGGTCAACTCGAATGAAAGAAAATGGAAAGCACAAATCTGCTTTAAATCAAACCCTCTACCTAAGGCTAATATGGATTAGGTCACATTTGGCAAGAGTGCCTATCTCTGAGTTTCTTCGATTAACTGGGTCCATGTTCTCAGACTCGCTGGAAAAATAAATAGAAAAGTAATTGGTGGAACCTAAAGTTACAAAATTGACCAAAGACAGGAGATAATGTTGCATTTGCTGTTCTGGCTGCATATACAGGTTTAACATTTGAAATTAGTTGTTTTTTTTTTTTTAATTTCTGCTGCATCAGTTTGTTTTTGTTCTAGCAAAAGTCAAGAAATATAAAGTCACAAGAATTTCCTCTTAAGATTAAGACGTATATGATCCACATTCCAAGCAGAGTACAACTGAAGAAGAATAATTGTTTTAATTGGTCACCCTTTAAGTCTTCGAATTATTGCATATTTCTTATACTTTGCCTTTTGCTTGCACCTTGGGTCTGTTACAGAGAATAAAGTGCTGTACAAATATCTGATGTTTTAGGCTGTCAGACTTTGGTATAATGAGGTTTTGTCTTAGGCTGTAAAGTGGTACTGCAGTGAAAAGCCTTAAGAGGCCTTCCCAACCTTAAGGCAAGTCCTGTTAGCAGGATAGAAAGCTGTGGGTGGGAAGCTGTGCTATGTTCCCATTGAAGTGTTTCTCAGAATTATTTGGAACTGTGCTGTGGTCACATACAGCAGACAGTCCACTTTCATATGCTGACCCAATTGTTTGCTGTTTTTCTGTTCCAGTGACAGCCCCTGCTGCTTGTGTGCATCAAGAGCAGCTGCTGCTTAGCCTGGTTAGCCTTTGCTTCCTTCGGAGGCAATTGTGGCTTGAGTGCTTTTGGACTGATAGGGGTCTCAGTGGTGTATTTTGTAGTAGATGTGTGTGTGTGTGTTTAACACAGCAGCAACGTAGAAAGGAATGTGTTATGAACAAGGATGAGGTAGATTATTCAGTATAAGGGTAACAGTGACATGGGAGAATATTTAGTTACTATAGCCTGGGAAAACAGAAAAAATTGCCATTACCTTATAAAGAACATTGTAAATTTTTCCTATATGCCACGTTCTGTGCTCGGTCCAGATTTTTACTGGCCCATTTCTGTGCACTGGCTAGATTCCTTCTGAGGGCTACTGAGCTGGAGCACGATGCAGGAGTACTCTGTAGCATATTTACTGAACTTGTTTTTGTTTATACCAAATCTATTTTCCTCAACTTGACTTTATCCATGAGATTTGAAGCACATACTTATACATGTGATTCATATATAAATACATACCTGGATAAATGATCACTGCTTACCTCATGTCAAGACAGCTGAGGTGTTGGCATATCCTCACTTCTGCACCCAGTTCCTTGTGCTCAGCCTGGTTGTTGCATGTCTATATTTGACTTAAATGAAACTCTGGGAAAACCCAGCCGAGGGCTGATGCACTGGTGCAGAACATTTTCTGTTCTGAGACCTGTTTCCTTTTCTAGTGTGCTGAGGTACAGTACAAGCAGGTACACTATCGTCGTATAGTTCAAGGGGGAAATAAGAACTCAGATTTTATGAAATATCTAAAGTTCTGCTGAGCATGGACCCCACTATCCTCAATGTAAGAGCCCACCAGTTCAAAGATGTCTCTAAAGGGCCTTAGAAATGTGAGTGGCTGCAATCTTAGGATCATATGATAATTCAGACTGAAGGAACCTCAGGAGGCCCTGTTCAAAAGAGAGTCAGCTGTGACCATTCAAATCTTGAAAATGTCCAGCAATGGAGCCTGTATAACTTCTTCAGGTAATCGTTTATACTAGGTGACTGTCCTTGTGGTGGAAGAGGTTCTTCTTGTATCCAGCCTGAACCCCTCTTTTTTCAATTTAGGCTCATTGTCTGTTGTGTTCCTAGAAAAACCTGGCTCCTTGTATTTGATAAGCCTTGCAGATTTTATCTTTTTTTTTTTTTTTCAACTCCTTGCAAGTGTTGCAAGGTTGCTGTTGTGTTGCTTCAAAGCCTCTTCCCCAGGCTGAACAAACCATGGTTCCTTAGCCTGTTCTTACACGGCAAGTCTTCAGCCAGCTGACCATCTCAGTAGCCCTCAGGGATCTCACTCTGGTTTATTGATCTTTCTGGTATTGCAAGTCCAGTGCTGGATTGTAGATTTGGTCTAATGAGAGTTGGATAGAAGGAGATAACTGCTTCCCTTGATCTGCTGGCTGTGTGCCTGTTTGTGCAGACCAGGCATCCTCCTGTGTAAAGGAAAGCTATGTTGCCCATGCAAGGCATGAGCAGAGAGAGGCTTAAAGCTAATAAGAGTGCATAGCATAACAAGGGTGTTTTAAACTGCAGCTTGCATTGTCATGTAAGTAGCAGGAGGCAGATGGTTGAGCCTTCTCTAGTAGCAATCAGTATGTCACCATGGTGTGTCTCTTTCAGGCTCCAACTGTTGTCAGGCTGGTGGTGGAGTCACCTCTGGTGGGACATATGCAGGGTTATCATTGTATACAGCGTCACGTAGAGAGAACTGTACACTGAAGGCCCTTTGTGCAAGAATTATGGTTGGAAACAGAACCCTCTTCTGGCATGTGAGATTCCTTGTTCATTTGTTGCTTCTTTCCCAGCTCTTTCAGCCAAGAACCAATAGGCAGAATTTTAGGGGTGGAGATTTGGGGGGAGGTCAGTAACAAAAGGAAGGCACAAGTGAAATACACTGGAATAGTGAGTCTTGTTTCCCTGGCCAAGTGCAGTGCCTTCATCTAACTACTGATTTTACTTCAATTATGAACATTTGCAGCTGTCCTTTCCTCATTTAGCTTATTTAGCAATTGTTGGCTTTAGGGAGAAAAAAGCTACCTGATTTGTGTGTGAAAGTTCTCAGCAAGCAGGCAGTTTACCATTAAGGTAAATAATAGTAGTGACAAGGAACTAATGACCATAACAGAATTGGAGTCTTTAAATATTAAATATGTGTGTCTTTTTCTTTCTCATTTAATCCACTACTAGAAAAATAGGATCAAATAGAGCAAGTCAAGGGAAGTGATTTTTTACCTCTGCTCAGACCTGGTGGGGTTTGGGAGTGGAGTACTGAGTCATAATGGAATGAAACAAAGGACCACACAGATGAACTTGAGGTTAATTTTCCAGTGTGAGAGTGATTGAACACTTGACACAGGTTACTCAGAATGGGTCTGTCCTTGGAGATACTCAGAAGGGGACTGGGCATGGTTGCAAACAACCTTCTCTAGTTGTCTATGCTTTGGCAGTTTTTAGAGGTCACTTCTAGCCTCAACCACTCAGAACTGCTCTTCTGTGGTTCTCTGATTTAGAAACAAAGATGCAACACAGTTTGGAAAAGCCACACAGAAAAAAATGCACCCTGTTAAAATGTTGGAGCAGAAGTTGTTGAAGTTTCTTCCTGGAGAGCACAGGAGGTGGGAGTCCAGTGGTATAGGAACTCCAACTCAGACTCCTTTGTTTCATCTGCATTAGCAAATTAGAAATACATGTGAAACTCATGGTTAAATTGCTGAAATGCTGACAGGCACAATAATTTTAGCCTGTGTTTGTCCTCTCTCCCAGCCAGTTCCTAGGTATGGCTCTCTTCACACACAGGCCAACTTCTGCTCCATACTCAGGCAGTTAGGATGTGGTAACCCTGTTTTGGACAGTAGGAGAGTGGAGCAGTAATATGCTCTAAGGCAGTCAGCCTCACTACCAGAGTGTTGCTAGATGTTTTTAATTTGCTAGCACAGATGTAAAAGTCTAAGTGCCTGGAACCACTGCTGGCAACCTGAAGAAATGTCTTTTGCCACAGCTCTAGCTCCTCTCCTGTGCTTTTAGGCTTGTGGATCTACTGGATTTTCAGGGCAGGACCTCATAAATCTTTTGTAACTGATGAGACTAGACACTGTGTCTGAGCCAGAAACTTCCAGAGATTGAGCTCCAAGTATCAGCCTAATTTATTAAAAATTCAAGAACCTTAAAAGACACAAGAAGACATTAACAGGCATATTAAAAGACTTGAGGGGGTAAAAAAAAGGGGCTTAAAAGGCATAAAGGTATTTCCATGGGGAAGGTATATGTTTTTAATTCTGAACAGCAAAAATATCTACGCTCTATTGTTCCATTTAATTTCTTATTAAAGCAGAAATTAAGCAGCTCTGCTGACAGTAATCCCTATACCTATTCTTTATAATATATCCAACTTCTCATCAAAATGGAACATTTAGTTTTTCACTAGTGAGCAATGCCCAACTTGTGTATTTTTAAGAACTTTGACAAAACCAGGTTAATTTAATGTGCCCTCAAACCTTTTTTCTCTCCCCCCTCTTTCCTCCAGATATCTTTTTACTCCATAGAATGTCTGTCTTGTGAAAAAAGTTTGGTTTTTTTCAGATACTTATTTTGGACTCCACCATAGCCTTTCACCATTTGGATTTCGGTGAAACTGGGGATGTTCATTGAGTCTTCAGTGCAGGCAACTGTCAGTCAGATATTTTCCTTTTCACTTAAATAACATGCTTAGCAAACTTGGGCTATGGTGTGCAGAGGTCTTACTTTCTTGGCTTTTGTTGACCACTGCAGTGCTCCACAGATGCCTTAGCTGTCTCACGTGAAGTCTTCCTCCTCCTGAGTAGAGTAGAAGTGACAATGCTCAATACCTTGGATATCTGGTTTTTGATAAAAAGGCATACAGAGCTCTGTCAGTCAGAGACTCACATGTGCTGGTGCAGGACAGACAGATGAAGGGGCCTGGCAAAATGGAGCTCTTCTGCAGGCTTGGGCAACGATTTTAAGATTTAAATCTGTTCTGAGTTTTTTCAGTTTTATGCAGAAGGTTGAGAATTGCTTTAAGCATTTGGAAATGCTCTAGTCTGAGTATTGAAAGTGTTTTTATTTTGTGCATTTATTCTTGTGTTGAAAGCTATTTATGGTAGGAACTCTATGCTCCTATCTGGTAGTATATTTCCACCATATAGTGGTGGAAATATAGATAGTGTAAATATCTATATGAAGCTCCCAGGAGTAATCTCAGTATAGGCAAGGAAATAAAATTACACATCCAAGAGACATTTGCAGCACTGTTTAGTTTTGACAAAAGGCTTATGGCTTGTTAAGCTTTAAAGTACTGTTGTTTTTTTTTTTTCTGAACTATTCAGAAAATATAGTTTTTGTAAACTAAAATATCTTTTTAGTGTAAATTTCAACAGGCCTGTAGAGGAAGCGATGTCCTTTACCAGTGATTTCATGTGACTTGGCTGTCACTCAGGGAATGTTAGCCACTGAACTGCTTCAGAAGTTCCAGGCTTCTTCATCACTGAGTTGCAAGAAATTGGGGGAAATGTACTTTTCATTTCTATGAACAGACAGGATTGACTGGATCATTGCATGCATAGATTTTTAGTAGATCTGCAGGAAACAAAAATAATCTAACTCCCAATGGAAAGCTTTGTGATTCTGTGGAAATTGAATTAAAGTTTCTTATAAATAATGAAATCCCTAATTAATGTCTTCTTCATTAATTAAAAAAAAGGATTATTTTATTTTTGCATTTGTGAAAGACTTTATTCGTAATAATCTGTGTGTAATTATAATAAAATTTGGTGACAAAGTCACTAGCACTGTAGTGAAAGCTTTTTTTTGACAAGAAGTATTTTTTGGTCAAAATGTAATTTACCAACTGAAATATATTCCACCAGTTTAAAGGAATCTCTGTGGTTCTGAAACCTTGATTTATTGACTTGTTAAGAGGATAGTTTAAAGGTTTTACTGTCTGTTATGCTAGCAAAGACATGATACTGATTATGCACTGACAGGATAAATAATGGTTTTTGAACCATAAGACCAGTCTTAGGTATTCACACGCAACCTTCGGTTGTGAACATATTTTCTGCAATTGTGAACTTTAGCAGCTACAAATAGTATGCTTTGCATTTCCTGCCATCCCTCTTTATCTGTTACTCAAAGGCATAAATTCGGTTTTATTTTGAATGGATTCAGTTGCCCTCTGGGGGCTCTGGCCATGAAGGATCTGGTTGATAGGTTTGCAGAATTGTAGTAATAGGTGTAGAAGGGGCTCAGACACTGACAACTGACAGATCTCTGGCCTGCAGCATTTAGGAATAAGAAGGAAAGGTAGGAGATATTTCCCCTTTTTTTTTTTTCATGGTTACGAATGCCTTCCCAGGTTCTCTGTGTTCCTGTGGTGTAAATGCTATTTAATGACTAAGCTGTGTGATCTGAAGCATGAGCTTGTCCTTTCATCTTACACATATCACATGTCTTTTCACTATTAGTTCAGTGACTTCCTTTCTTCTCCATCTATCCCATAATTCACCATTTTGCATTTGATCTGGCAGTGTGATAATGTATCTGCTCTGACATGCTGAGTTTTTACATGCCTCATGGAAATAGCTTTTTCTCTGCATTTTGCTGTAGTTAAAGTACTTCGTTTATGCTTTGAGCAGGCCATTTCTGTAAATTGGCTTAGGAATTGCTTGCATTCCTCTTATAAGTGATTTTGTTTGTGCCTGTTTTACATCCTAAAGGATTAATTTGCTAGGATATCAGCAGCCATTCATCAGCTGCTCTCTTCTGTCCAAGTGGAGAGAGGGAAAACATTTCTTTGCCTTTTGACCCAAAGTTGTTGAGAGGCAGATATTCAGCCTAAAGGAATGAAAAGATCAGGAGATGTTATCAAGTTCTGCATGTTTGCAGAGAAGCTGTGGATGTCCTGTCCCTGGAAGTGTTCAAGGCCAGGTTTTGGCCTTGAGCAACCTGATCTAATGAGTGGCATCCCTGACCGTGTTAGTGGGATTGGACTAGATTATCTTTCAGCTCAAGCCTTTCCATGATTTTATGATTCTATAGTTTGAATAACTTTCTCTGTGGAAACTTGTGGAAATGGTTTGGATGACATGCAGTGCACTTGCTTCAGTCTCTGGTATAGTATTTGGGTGGAATTTAGGGTCTATGTCCAGCAAAGTCATGAGAAAGCCCTTGCTCTGTGAATTACATAAAGCTCATTCATTTGGCTAAGTCTTTAATTGAAAATACTAAGAGCCATGACAGAAACCCCTGTACTCTAACAGGAAGATACATAGTAGTATTGTTTCAAGCAGCGAGAAAAGAGAGAAACCAAAGAGGAGGGAGGACAGTCTTTGTAACAATATTGATGGAGCATTTAATTAGCAATGGCAACTGCACCTGGTTCTAGTCAAAATAATTAACAGTCCATGAGGAGCTGAGAGCATAATATGTGCACAAATTCTGTAGGTGTTTGCCTGGTATTAGTGAAGATGTCACGTAGTTGTTGCTTTTTCGTGATAAATACATAAAAAGGAATCTGTGAGTTGATTGAAGGCTTTAGAATTTGGAGCTTACAGAACAGGTCTTCTGTGAAATATGACATCCTACGCCACATCGTGAGGGGCTTGTGATGTGTTGTGGAGAATAGTATTAAATTAAATCGGTAATACACTGACTTTTGCCAAGGATTTACATTAAGAACTACAGTGTTTGCTTTTGCACCATTTGTATTCTTTCAGCAGAGCATGCCAAAGCAGGCTCTACTGAGAGTATTCTTAATTTGTGAGCAAAAGCTGAATGTGTAATTCAATAATTTTGTATAGGCAAGTGTGGTGTAATATGAAATTGTTTTACACTATACTAGCATAAAATATCTTTTATAAAATAAATAAACTTTTTTTTGTCTATTAATACAAATTCTATAGAAGTGGGTACATTAAAGGAGAGACATTTTATAAAGCTGCACAACTTTATAAAAAAGTTAAAGTAAACAGTAAAATTTTCACTTGACAAAAAAGTAGCTTTTCCTTTTTTTTCCCTCCAGTACACATGTAAACATAACTCTATTTAATGTACTTTTTTTGATTCTAGCTTGGAATTGCCGATGATGACACCGTTTTAGAGGAGAAGCGCTTAATACACTTTACAGTTAAAGAGGCATTTTTAACTGCATTTGCTATATCTTGAATGACAACTTTGGAATTTAGAAGCAGCAATGAATTGTCCAATGAAGCTTGGCTCTGTAGGTTTGCTAAAAAAAAGAAGAAAAGCATAAAGATTAAAAGCTAGAAACCTTAGACAGAACAGTTAAGAAGTTGTGCTAGTTTGAAAGCAAAAACTAGTGAAACTCCAAGTCAGAAATGCAATTTAATAGAAAAAGGTGAAGTACATGCAATAATATAATAGAAAACAAGTTAAAGTACATGCAATAGTATAAAAGAAAAACCTCTGACAAAGTCAGAATACAGCTTGACACCCTGCTCATTAGGGTGGTGGTAGTAGTCCAGATGAAGTGATCTTGCTGAAGTGGTGATCCTGTAGAAAAGGTCTAGTAGTCCTTGTCCTCTGGAAACCAGTGGATAAGCACTGCTGTTCTGTTTGAAATCTCAGATTATATCTAGGTGGGAATACTTGGCTCCTCCCCCTGGGCAGAGCATCTCACAATGGGATGATGTCATTTTATCAGTCATGTGGTGGGTCCTTGATTGCCCATTAAACAGAAATAGCTCCCAGAGGGAGTTATCTATAATTTATGGGGCAAGGCATTGATGGCCCATTAACGGGAGATAGTCCGGGGGAGGAGACAAGAAAACACTGTGCCTCCTGTTTTCAACAGTTCATGGAGATGGTGATGGAATACATAGCTTTGGGCACATATTTACATTGTAACCTAGGACAGAAGTAGAAAACATAGAAGCTAGGGACTAGTTCATATTTAGTTTCCTGGGTATAGGCTCCTCAAACCTTCAGTTTTAGCAGAGAACAACAGCTGGACTCCAGTTTCATGAGAGCTGTGATCCAGCACTACATGGCCTATCACGTTTTGAATGAATGAATGCATGAATAAGAATTTCAGCTTTTAGTAGCAAATATTCATTCTTTCAGTCGATACTCCCTTGGAAGAGGAAGGCTTAATAAAAGCAGTCAGCAATTGATAATCACTTGTTCTTGATTTCTGATGTTATCGTCATAGATTTTTGGCATTAAAAATTTTAGAATGAAACTTCTCCCTTGTGTTGTATTTCATGCACTTGAAAAGCTGGCAGAGAAGAAAGCATTATTAGGGTAGATGCAAATTTTACTTCTCTTTTGTTTGTGACTGGTCCTTGCATCTGAAAGCTGTACATTTAGATGTCCATTTGGATGTTGTATTGAAATCCCCATACCGAGTGCTACCAATTGCCTAGGAACAATTACACTTGTATAATTTAGTGTCCTGCTGCTTGAGATACTGATATATTGAACGTAGAAGAAACAATTAGAAAATTTAGGAATTTTGTTAGAAAATTTACCATTGCTGTATGCATGAATTATGTCTTTCTGACATCCTTAAAAGAGGACAGCAAGATGTTGATGGGGTAAACTATGAGTCATACTGTGTGTTTCTTTACTTTGCTAGATCAGTTGCTGCAAATTGACAAATTAAATTAGTGAGAAACTCAGCTTCAGTCTGTGTTTTTACTGCTCGTATTTATGTTCTTTTGTCTCCTGGATATTTTGAAAGAAATAATAATCACAGTATCTGGAAGAAAATACCATGTAAATATTGAATCATCAGCCTTTTGTTGTGCCACTGGTGATTACGAAGTTTTCTTAAACTTCTGTCAAGTTTTCTGTGTCTAGGTGATGTATAAGCCTGGGTGAGCTCTGGATGAGCTCACTGGATAATATCCTGGGAGCAGTGACAAATGTTAATATGTATGTGTGTCTTCGGCTGATTTTGCTGTTGCAGTCAGCTTTTTGTTTATTGTTTTGTTTTTGCCATAGTTGTCTCCTCTTTTCAAGTTTTTCTGAATTTTCTGTGCAACTTTTGTGTATCCTTCTCCAGCAGTGGTTCTCACTTTTTGATCTATTGTCAATACCTAGTGTGTGCTGCCAGTAGATTTCTGCACAGCTCCAGGCTACGCTGTAGTTCTTGGTCTGCTGCTGACTAATTTTCTTTCCCCAAGCACTGGAATCCCATAGCTGAGGAATAGGTAAATTATTGAAAGGGTGAGTGCCTGGCTCCCCTGAAGATTCTAGCAGTTCTACTTTTGAAATCAATGATCCTTGGAGTTTACTCTTTTTGATCTTTTTGCTGAATCTGGATGCTACTTGACGGAGATCTGTATTATAACAATTCTTAGTATTATATGGTAAGATATGAACTGTGTCCTCCTACTGCTATATTTTTTCAAATCTTTAAAATTAAAATGTTTTGACCTAAATTTCTTAAGAAGGAAGGCTTGCCTGTCTCCTTAACAATGTATCTTCCTATGGATAATAAATATCAAATGGCAAAAGAAAGCTAAAAGAAAAAATTAAGAAATGGGGAAAAAGCTAATATCAACTGAGAGATGGGGTATTTTTAAGTTCTGAGACAGTTGTTGGGTAGAAGCAGGAAGACAGCACTCCTTGGTGGTTAGAGCATGGGCCCAGCATGACACCAGGTGTTGGCCTGGTGGCACTTAGCCTTCTGTCTCCACCAAGCTGGCTCACAGCAGTTTTCAGGGGAGATACTTGAAATCAAAATATCAATATGGGAACATTGCAAGTCCTGACAACCCATGTATCTGAAAATGTATTTGGAATAGGTTTCTCAGTCATCTTGGTATTGTAAGTAAAAAGTAATGTAATGTTGTGACCTCTATGCTTTTTCTCTAAAACTTAGCCAATACTGGCCACATGACTAATGTTAAGGCTTTTGGATACATGCTGTGAGAAAGTCAGAAATGTACAAGATTTTACTATTTTCAAAGATTAATTGGCCTTTTAAATTCTAAAATAAGCTAGTGCAGGTTCCAGGTCTTCTATCCAGACCTGTTTTCCATAGCTGTCCCTTCTGCCAGTGGATAAAAGATTACTGTGCAGTCCAGTTCTCTGTTTGTCAGGGTTCCTCAATGTAAGACATACATTTTCAGAGCTAACTGCTCTGCTAGTTTGGTACAGTAGAATTTATGAGTGAAATTTCAAATGGTGAGAGCCAGGAAATTTGGAATTAGAATTGGCTACCAAATTTTTACACTATTTTATCTAAAACGTAAACACTTTCTGCCTTGTTGTTTTCAGTACGTAGTTAATTTTTTCAGCCTGTAACAGAGAACAGTGAAGCACTAACCTGTTTCTTGGACTCAGATAGAGTCAGAGTATTTAATGTGGTCTCTAACCTTAGAAATTGAAGGGAGCCCCAGATATGAGTTTCTGTACTTGTGTATCAGTCTGCTAGCACAGTGCATGATGTGCAACATGTGCCTGGTTTTATGGGATATGTGGATTTTCACTCACTCTAGGAGCAAGAGTGTTATGGCTTATCCTGACAAGCAAGTGGAATATCCTTACTTTTTTTTTTTAAATGGATCTTATTGCTTGCTAAATCTGCTGCAAATCAATACAAGCTCATCACTCTAAGAGATTTTTCTCATAAAAAAGAAGCTTGCATTTAGCTGGCATATGGGAGGAACTTTCTCTTTTACTTCAAGTAAGAAGTACATATACAGAAATTAAATTTTTGTAAAGTTGTAAAACAGAAGGCAATGATTGAAAAATATTTTCCGAAGAAAACTAACTGCAGCCAGAGTTCTTCATTCAGAGGGGTAGATTCAGGTAGCCAAAGAGAATGCCATCTTCAGATAATTTCTGGAGAATTGTGATATATTTCTTGTTCACTTCATTGCCCAAGTGCTGCCATACCAAAGCTGTGTTATCCACTAGTTACAATATTCCTACTACAAAAGCCTTTGAAATTGCATGCAAATAAGTGATCTTGCACAGAAAGCTCAAAACAAAAGATAAAACCCAGAGAAATCCCTCCTGGAGCTTCAGAGCTGCAAGTGCATGAATTTCAAATCAAGTTGTGAACTGTGGGCAAGGTCTCCCTCCTGCTGGTTTTTGCTCTGCTGTTGTGCATCTTATACATCCTTCTGTGAATGACACAGTTTCAAGGTAAGGAGGTGAAAGTAATCCTCTGTCTCTTGAAACTGCCCGTTTAAACACTCCCTAGCCAAGCACAACTTGATACCTTGTTGCCTTTATCCTGAAAAAATTATTTTGTCATGTGTCTTCTGTATGAGACTTAATTGGAGATTTGTGTTTCTCCTCTCTGTTTTTGTGCCGTTTGTTGACGTGGGCTCAGATCACATTTACCAGATTGGGCCCTTGCAGGTCTGAGATGGAGCTTCCCTACCTGCCCATCATTTGTCAGCTTGGATTACATCCAGGCTGCTAGATCATTATTCACTGTTTAATTTAAATTTTCAATTTTTGCAAACATTGTCCTGAAGTGCTAGTTTTAAAAGCATAACTAACAAATTTTTATAGTTTTCTGTAATTATTGTAAGATTGGTTTAGTTTTATTATATTGTCTTAGAGGTTTATTTTGTTCAAATCTGCATTACTGCAAGTGAAAATAAGTTGGCTTTTTCCATCCTTTTTCTTTTAAACCTCCTTCTCTTTTAGAGTTTGCTTAAATTAGAAGAACAGATAGCCTAATGTGACAGCCAGTGATGACAATTGGTCTTATGAAAAGGTGTGATGGAGCTGACCCTCTGCTTGGGAGACTAATTTTGATTTGTATTTTTTTTACCTGTTCTCTGGTTAAAAAATATCACAAATTTAATGTTGCAGGCAGATAGAGAATAGGTATTTTAGGGGAGACATAACTCCACAGAAATCTAGTAACTCTGACAAGGGTTATAATTCTGTAACTGAAGAGTAACAGTTAATTTACTGGTTTTAAACAAACAAATCTCATCATTGTAATAATTTGTAAATGTTGTTCAAGTCAGAGTGAGGTATGAGGAAGGTAATTTCAGTAGATGCTTGAATTTATCTCAGTCTTTGACCTTTTACAGAAGCTGAATCTTCTTCCCGTGCTCTCTCAGAACATTTTTCTTTCCTTTTGTGGGATTGAGAGCATGGAAAAGCTGATGAAAACTTTACAACTAAAAAAGTATTTAGGAAAATTTCTATGTTTAGTCATTGGAAAAATTAGGTAACTTTCAGGTGCTTTCCAGAGTTCTCAGAGGCTTTACTGATCTTGTTTTCAAATATCAAAAGTGAAGGAGTTTCCTCATAAGCTGCAAGAGATTGAGTTGTGGTTTGAGTCATTAATCAAGCTGTGCAGCTGAGGCAGGCAATACAGTAACCCGCAGCAGAGACACTATAATGTGTATCCTGATTTGTTCTGGAACTTCTTGTATAGATCTTTTTACAGGATTAATCCTAATAGCATTAGTGTGGTAAGACATATTGCTAAGTAGACTTAGACAACTAACAAAGACTTAAAACAAACAAAAAAAATCCTTTGGACATTGCTGTTAAATAGCCGACATGAGATCAACCTCCTTAACAAATTCCTGGCTCTTTCTCAGACATCTTCTTGGACAAAAGGGAAACTGAGCAACGGATTACCAGGGACCACTGTCAGCCTTTTGAATTAAAGTCTGTTGCCATCCAGTTACTTATCCTTATTCAGAACATTTTGGTGAAATGTGGTATAGCCCTAAACTTGTAGTTAAAAAAGCAGATTATTGAATTTTAACGCTTGTGTTTCAGCCTTCTATTTCAGACTGAAGTATCAATGGTACAGTGTGTCTTTGATAGTTTTCACATAATTTAATATCTTAAATGCTGGTAATTATCTTGAATACATGGTATCAGTAAGCTTAAAACAAATGTGGAAAGCTGAAGATAGGATTTAAATTTAACACTAGTCTTTTTAATGCATTTGAGGCAAGAATTTCCATAAATTAGAAGGGATGTATCTAAACCCATGTCTTTCTGGTTTGAAATACCGTGTGAGTGGTTTTATAAATCAGCTGCAGTTAAAATGACAACCCATAGTAGAATGCACTGCTAATTTAATTTTGCTAAATGATTCTTATTTTAACCACTGTAATACATTTTGATAAATGGTTTAGATGATCAGTTTAAAGACCAGTTTATATTTCAGCTGTTTTGTTCACTTGTCGTGTGTATTGTTTTCTTCCATGGTCAAGTGTAAGTGCTTTTCATTGATAAAATCAGTTTACATAGTATTTTCAAGCATATTAAAACACTGCTTCTTCAAGATTGAGCATACCTTTTTTTTGAAGTATGGAGCTACTGCTTCTAAAATAAATAATAATCTTAGGTACATTGGTTCTCAAGTGGTTTGCTTGGAATGTTGAAATATCTCTGAGCTTCTGAATACTAGTTGTGGAAGAAAGCATTTCATTTGCAAATGATCAGAAGTAAGAGCTGGTGAATGACAGGGACAAGGTGTATGTTTTTATGCTTCAGAATAGAGAGGTTTAATTTGAGAGCCTGGGTTTGCTGTTCTCTGCTGCTGTTGCTAACAGGCTCCCTGGGCACTGAGGCTCAGATGCTTTCTTCAGTGTTGTCCACACAATTCCCAAGGGGACCAGGCTAAAAACCCCATCTGAGCTGGCTGCACTCTGTGTTCTCCATGTTAAAAAGGATCAATACCTGTGATTACTGTGATTATTACTACCAGGGTCATGAAGTGTAACCATGGTGTAAAGCAGTGCAATGAAAGCTTATGCTTTCAGCATTCAACATGTGCATAATGTAATATTTTAACTGCATGTATGGCAGATTATAATTTTTTAGGGATGGGGATTTTGTCATCTACAGGAACTCTCCATGGATATCTCATGGCTGCTATGTGGAAGGCTGCTGTGCTTTAAGGTGTGAATTGTGCATCATTGCTACAATCTTCCTTGGGCATCAGCAAGCCCTGGCTGTGAGATGGCTTGTTGCCTTCCCCATCTGCTCATTGCTGTTTTCCAGAAAGGACTTATGACCCTCCTTGTGGCCAGTCTGGCATTTGTTTTTTGCCTTTATACAGAAGAATGAAGTGTGAGATAGAAAAAAAAATGAAATAAAGAAAAAAAAAAAAGAGAAACCCTTCTAGAAGTATCTTCCTTGTCCCAAGATATTACACAATGCTGACACCATCTGCCTCATGCGAAGCCTAGTTCTGCCTCCCTGTGTGTTGCTGGAGCTGTGGCTAAGCTGTTCTACTGGCTGGCCTTAGCTGGCTCTGAGGGGGTGGTGGTGGGGGAGCCTCTGGCTTGAAAGGCAGGGGAGGAGCAGCAACGTATGCCGAGCTCAGTGTTCTCTCTGGCCAAAGCTCCCTCTTGGGTGGGACTTTGGGAGGACTTGGCTGTAACTCCATAAGAACAGTCTGAAGGGTGTCATGCCTAGAAATTTTGCTTTCTAGTTTTCAGTGGCATGAGCTCTCTGAGACAAGCAGCTGACATAATGGGTGGGAGTATGTCTCACCATAAACTTAGAGTAGCATTGTTTGTCCATCTGCTAGTGCCCAGTCTGGGATAGTTCTTAGATTTCTGTGAGGAAAAGCTTTGTTTCATCAAGGTGTTTAATTTTTTCTCTTTCTATGCAGTTATTAGCCCTTGAGAGCCTGAAATCCCTAGGTTGTTCTATATTTCTCCTCTGTTTTCCCTAAGTTTTCACCATAAATGAGCAGATGTTCCACAGCCTCTTGGTGCAGGAGTCTGCTCCATTGTGCTGTGGTAATGCAAGATGTCATCTGATGGGGGAATCAGGCTGGAACAGTTGACTGTATGAAGTTCAGGCAGCGTTTCTCATCAATTATTGATTTTTCATTTCTGAGGGGGAAACACTCAGCTTTTGGATAAAACCAGAAATCCTTCTTAATTTTTATGCTTGTTTTATGTTTTCAGATAGTTTTGTTTTACTGAAACCATGCACTTCATGGAAATAGAACTTGTACACAGAAAACTTTCTAACAAAATACAATTTTGAAAGAAAATATGTATCATGTTTACACAGAATGGAAATTTTATGATGAAACCATAGCAACAACATGCAACTAGCTCCTGAAAGAACACATTAAAGATGGCCTGGAGTTTGAACATGGAAATGTTTAATACTGCATATCCTCTGTCTTCAGACACTTACTGCTTTCTCCTTCAGGTGGAACTTATACTGCAAATGTTATTGTGCCAGTAACACTGGGCCTGTTGTCTTGTACTCTGAAATGTTGAAGGCACAAATGGGGGAGCTGGCAGACATGGGAAGCTGTGAATGGTAACTGAAGACATAAGTGCCTCAAATGGTAGTAAGGTGAACATTTTGGTTTCAGACTGAAGATGATGGAAAGTAATTAGTAAGAATCAGTTTCCTCATAGTGTTTCTGGCTCATAATAATATATCTATTTTGGAATGTGCTTTTTCATTTTGTTATTTACTTTTTTTGGTGGTCTTTCCTATAATGGAACTCCTTGTTTGACTGCAAAGATTGCAGGACAAATCCATGAAAATGAATGAATAGTGGTTCTGTAAATGAGTAGGATTTGACTGTGACGGTTCACAGAATCACAAAATGATTAAGATTGGAAGAGATCACCAAAGGCCATCTAATCCAACCTCCCTGCTCAAGCAGGCTCCCATAGACCATAAAATGCCAAAGCAAATAGTAGGAACATATTGGAAAGGTGTAAAATTTCAAATGGGAAGAGAAATGCCTGATAGATTGCAGTTCTGAGACACCACAGCCTTTGGTACTGGATATTACAGTACTGTTATTGACATATTTACTTTTAAAGCATTTGACTTCCCTCTACCCAGAAAGTACCTGCCTCGACCCTTCTGAATCCTACACTAAAGGATTAAAGACCCCATGGTACTCCAGCTGTGCTCTTTTATGTAGCTTCGATTTCTGTGAAACAATTTCATTTTAAGGGCTTTTAGTTCAGTCTTTGACCAGCACATGACTGTACCAAGACAATGCAGTTAAACATAGTTTGATCACTCTATTGAAAGCAAATTTTGGTCTTTGAAGTCAGTGGGCAGGATGAATGGGTAGGATTTAGACGCATTACTGGAACTCCTTTGTGTTGTTTCTGTACAGCATGTATGACACAATATTTTTAAATACTTCTAATTCCTAGCAAACTATGAAAGAATTCTGTACACTGTAGGAAAGAGTACTGGGATGCATTTGACTTTGTAGCATGTGCAAATATTTACTGTTTGGCTTTGTCCTTCTTCTTCTAGACATTACCCAAAGCAGTCCTTCACTACAGTGGCTGATACACCAGAAAATCTTCGCCTGAAGCAACAAAGTGAATTGCAAAGTCAGGTAAATAAAATAATTATTTTGTCTTGTTAGTATTAGATGGTCAGTCCACTACTTTATAGTTTTTCAAAGTAGAAGTAATATTTCTCTGTACATACGTAGTAGCACTGCAGTGTAATTATAAAAAATATTTGTAAGTTTGTATAATACTGCAAAACTCAAGGTTTTTTTTCTGTTCTCATTTATACTATTTACCATACTATTGTAAGTCCATTGACATCACTGGAATCCTTCATTTTCAATAGTACATGAAGCGTCTTAATAGTTTTTAATGTTTGAAGTGATACAGCTTTACTCAAAGGGTTCATTTTCCTTCGACAAACTACCATTGTTAGCTTGCATAAAACTTAATAAAATAGTGTGAGATTCACAAATAATGGATTTGTCATTAGCAGATATTTAGAAACCTTTAATATTTATCAACAATGAAGTGACTGAATAATCAGTTTATGGATCACTTATGGCCTCTCTCAACTAATATATGAGGCAGTCTGTAAGCTAGTTGTGATAAACAAATTATCAAGTAAAACTTAGATTAATAAGAATATATTTAAATTAAAATGTAAAACAAAAGGGGGAAAACAAGAGAAGAAAATAGCAAAGAAGACTTAGGTGACTCAAATACCATGCTGGTTATCTATCATAATATAAACTTCTGATAGATATTAATTCATATTTATCTGAAGAGCCCTCCTCTCTCCCACTCTCCAGTATCACTTTATACTGTTTTAGTTTATGTGACACTGGAAGCTATCCTGTATAAGACAATTGATAATATTTGGTTGCATTTTACATTATAAAAGTTCTGGGTTTTTTTAAAATCTATTGTTTTAGTTGGGCTCTCTCATTATAGATTCATGGCTGTCATAGTCATAAAAAACTAGCAAAAACCAGTTAGTAGATAACAAGACCTTTCTATTTTGGGAAGGTCTCTATAGGTTGAAGGGTAAAATTGAAGGAGTGCTAAGTAGAAAGAGTAGCACATATTTAGCATGGTGTACAGTCTTAAAAATTCTTTACCTTTTGCCATTACAGTTTTTGATTATAAAACCTAGAGAAATCATTTCATGCTGAAATTCTACCATCTAAAAAGAGGACAGTTCATGGACTCTGTCTCCTCTTAATCTGAGGATTTCAGATTGGAGTGTGGTTCATTTTCTTGTAATTCAGTGACTCTGTGTACCAGAGTTACTGTTGTGTCACAAGGAGGAAATTAAAACCAATACTTTTTACAGCTCTTTTTAAAGAATATAAATTCTCAACCCACTGTTTTTTAGGGGTTTGAAAGAAAATATTGGGATTCAGTAGAATAATAAAACGTTACTACTCTTTACAGAAGATATAGAAGTGGCTTTCCCTAACTTGTTTGAAATGTCCTTCTGTGGCACTATGGAAGCATAAGGAAACTTTTTTTGGTATTATTCTCTATTTTTAAACGGAGAACATAGTATTCTAGGATACTGTATAAGCAGTATCAGCAAGAAACCTAGAGTTTGCCTGTGAATAAAATTGCTGCAACTGTTCACAATGCACTGTCATAAAATGTTAGATAAGGATCTACTCAAAACCTGGAAATGGAGAGAAACTCTTAATTTTTACAATATGCCTTTTTCCCAATATTATTACTCAGCAAAAGAATTACAGATCTAAATTATAAGGACACAAAATTGTCTACTTGGAAGAAAGGCCATAATGTTTTTGATCATCATTTGCTTCCTGGTTGTTGATTTTCATTCAGACTGTGTTAAGTAGCCTAACCTGTGTATCATTTCAGTGCTGAAATAAAGATTCCAGGTACTCTTCCTTATCCAATTTAAATCTTGTCCTAAAATAGGACTGTAAATTCTGAATACCTTCTGTAATTCTTTGAACAGTATAAGGACAGGGGAATTGCCATCCTCAATCAGTCCTATTGGCCATATAATCCCTAGTCCTGTTTTTTCAAGGAAAGTTGAAAGACTCCCAGCTGAAAAAATACGTGGGATATAATTTGGCATTGTTCAGATCTCATTCTATTTCAGTTCTGTGCAGTAGAAAAAACGTGTGCATGGTTCAAGAAAAGCCTTTCATATGAAACCAAACTTGGCTGGATAGAATATCATTATTACTACCTTCCAGTATTCATCAGAACTGCTTGAGACTCCTGTCAATGCATTTGACAATTTGGGATTGAACAAATTCCGTGTTAGGTAATGTAAAAATTATGTGGACTACTGAAGAAGGAGAAATGCTTTTCTAAACTAATAGCTGCTTCCTAGTTTCTACGTAAACATCTTTAATGCTTTTAGTTTTGAAGAGGCACAACCCTGTGTTTAACTGCAGGACTCCAAGTGTTTTTTTCAAAGTCTGTAGCTTTAGAACTGCTCTTCATTTTGCTCAGCAAGACATGAAGAATTGGTAAAGGAAACACCATTAAATATTGTGTAAGCTAAAAGACACATTTTTGTAAATCTCTTGTTTTTATTTTCATTTAAGCAGCAATTGACAGTGTTTTAAGTTGCCATACTGGGTCTTGGGTCAAGAATCCAAGAATGTCAGCACCAGGTGCCAGGGTGTCATGTTGACATAACACGACAAGAACAAAACTAACAAAACAAAATAGTGTTTTCTGGTGGAGTCAATAGAAAATGGATAGCTCTTTGGAACATGTGAAAAATTACATTGTTAAGAAGTCAAAGGACAGCATTTAAAAGCTTTCCAGAGAACCCTGTTCTTTTATAATATCAGAGCTTTCCCTGCCTTTAGGAGTTTGCTTCGCTGGGCTTTCATTCAGCTCTGCAGTTGGAAGGAGATACAAATGAATTTTAGGAGAGACTGTGTTTGTTCTCCATTCTGGAGAACTCCACAGTCCAGTATGCCTCCTGACAGGAGAAAAATGAGTTTGAAGGTCTTTCATCCTCTAAATAAAGAGTAGAGACAGACATCCAGGGTCTCAAACAGGATTTTTCTTTATGTCTCTCTGATGAAAAATCCTTGTCTTTTTGGGGAATTAGTGCATTCTCTTGCTCCATAGCATGCAGTGGATACTTTCCACATTCACTCGCCTCTCTTAGATAAACACAGCTACGGAAGTTACTGATGTGCTCATCTCAGCTTTGTTTACTTGGGTATTTCCTTCATGTACCTTAGCTACTGATCTCTCTAACTTATTAGTGTAAATTGCTCCCTGGCCTTTAGACCTCATCTGTGGCAATGCTGTGTACATCAAAAGAAGCCACTCCAGTGGAACTTGCAAAAAGAAACTGAGATGTTCTGCAGTAGATCTTGGCAGGAAGAGTATCAAAGTGTCAGATCAAAGAGAGGGCTGATGTTTAAGGTGTGTTCTACTCCAGCACTTTCTGAGGAAATGTACTTTCCAGTAACTCATGGGGAACTCTATGCAAAAATCATGGGTATTGTCCTATTTCCTTCTTGTCCTGGCCTGTGGTGATAGACCCTGAAGCTGCTGTCCTTGGAAACTCCAAGTGCTTCTTTTCATAGGGGAGAAAATTTCTTGTACTTCAGTTATAGGAATTTGGATAATTCAAAGTGTATCTGTGTTTCTTTAGGAAGAAACATACTCGCAGTTTTTCTTGATAGATAGGATTCATGAAGTCTTCATTTTCAAGAAGTACTGTAATGTCTTATGAGACATACACAATTGAATCAGACTATTATCCTAACAATACTATATTTTAACAGTCCTTACTTTTTCAGGAATTGCTTGTCTTTATCTTTGCAGAATCTTTATCTGCCAACTCTCACCAGGGTAAGCATGGTATTGAGCATTTGGAAGACAGTCAGCCTCAGAAAAGGGAATAAAAAAATCTTTATGATCAGATGTTTGCATCTAGGATAGCCATGCTTCTTTTTGTTCAGGCTGAAGAAGAGACTGACTTTGTGTGGCAGTTCCATGTAAAAGTGCAAGAGATGACAGGTGTAAACTGAAATACGGAAGACTACATTTATACATAGGGAGAAACATTTCCAGTGTGATGGTGACTGAACGCTGGCAGAAGGTGCGTGATGAGATTGTGGAGTGACCAGCTTAGGAGATTTTCAGAAGAGGACTGGGCACAGTCCTAAGGAATCTGTCGTAGTTGACGGTGCTTTGAGCAGGATGATGCACTAGATGACCTCCAGAGTTCCCCTGGATCTTCAGCTCTTCGTACTCAGTGGTTTGTCTCTGTTCTGTCCTTCCTCAGGTTCCTCTCAATCATTTCTCTCATCTTCTTGCCTTTTTCTCTTTGCTTCTCTGTTTCAAAAATAAATGTTAGCAAACTTCCAGGCAGATTATTTTTATTAGCTTTATTTGTTAAAAAAGCCTTTTCAGTTTATACGCACCTCTTTTATGAAATCTTTGAATGAACTGCTACAGTGAATGCTGTAGGAGAATGAAATGCTATATGGATTACTAAAGCAGACATTGAATGGATTTCCTGGGGTACCATGAACGAGCTCATTGGAGAAGTCATGGAGAAAACAGTTTTTGGAGCTAGAGACAGAGATAAAAATATGCTCTTTCAGCTGAGAAAAGGAGGAAGCAGTATGATATGGCAAGCAGAGAGACTTTGTTATACCTTTATGGGTGACTTTGTAAGAGGACCCTGGAATATATTTTCCAGATAGCCATCAGGGGCTGATTATTTATATATTCCTCTCTCCAGTTATCTGAGGATCTTAACCCAATCCACCATGTGTGTATGAGGAGAGGGGTGAGAGAGCCAGGAGAGTGCAGGCTTCTCAGGCATCTTCTTGGTATTATTTGTGAGTGACAAGTCCTGGAGATGTTGAATAGGTTGATGCATTAAAATAAACCCAGACTGCCTGCAGAAAGCTCTGCCCTGCTCCCCTGTGAACCCCTTCACAGGAGTATTTTGTAAGTCATGCTCGCCTGCTAAATACTGGTTTGTTCACTAAATACTGTGTGAATCAAAGGCATGAAAATCATTCTTGATGTGAATAATACAAAGCTCCAGAGGAGTGCAGGAGGCAAAATGAATTTCAGGTTTCTGCAAAAATGGTTGTTACCTCTTCTGATTTTTATCTTGCCAAGTACTTGAGGGTTTCTGTCTACATCCTGTCTGCACTGGACTGGCTCCTGTGACACCATGTATCTACACTGTTCCGGTTTAATTGTTTTTATTGTTTGTTTGGTTTTTTCCCCTTACCTTTACTTAGGCTGTGAGATTCAGAATATGACAGTACTGCTTCTACTCCTCTCCTGTCTGCTATTCTTTGCTGTCATAGGTGATGAACCAGCATGTGGAGATAAACATGTTGTAACTCTGTGGTTGGGAGACACCAGAACATGAGCAAAGACACCAAACAGGGTGTAGTTGTGATAGATATACAGATTGTGCAGCAGAGAGGGAGTTTCTCTGTGGAATACGTTTTTGTGTTATTGACACATTTGTAGCACCCTGAAATTCTTCTATTTCATATGTGAAAGTACAGGTCTTCTGCTAGGATATAAGATATGGTTATGGGCTACTTCTTGAAATAGACGAGTTGTTTGCCTTAGCTTTAAGTTGTTAAGACTGAAGTATTAAATCTGATTTCTGGTACTGACTGCATATCTTAAATTAAAAAAAAAAATCTAATATAATTAGCCTGTATAATTTATGCAGAATTTTTTCTGACTTCCAATGGTAATATACTGATAAGTGCAGGAAATATTACTTGTGTAAAGCAGTTTAGATAGTAGGTTTTTTTTTGGTTTTGTTTTACTTGTTTATAAAAGGAACTATTTTTCTTGTGATATTGACTGTTCTTTCCCCTGTTTCCTTTTTCGGTCACATCACACCTTGATAGTCAGTAAGTTAAGCTGTGAAGATAAAAGCAGTATATTATTTTTCTTTTTTCTGAACCCATGTTATAATGTGTATCTGCATTTATATGTAAGGACAAAATTACAGGTTTCAGTGCTTTAACAAAACAGCTGCTTTAGACTACTCTTTTTGTACTGTTTCCTCATTTCTCTGAAAAAAGATCTGCAAAGATAACAATGAAAGGAGCACATTACAAAGCAAAGATGACTACTTGCCCAATATTCAGAAGAAACTTTAGACAGATTTGCACATGAATATCTGTGGAAAATGGTAACCCATGTTTTTTTTAGTGTTGATTTGATGATACAAAAGTAACAGTGCGACTATTTTTTTTTTTTGCATTGTTGCTCTTGCCCTGTTGTTATTAAACACAGTGATATGAAAGCCGTATGTATTTGATAGGAGAAAACCAGAACAGAACTGCATTTAAGGAAGCACAATAGTATCTGCAGAGTCTTGGAGGGAAACAGCACAAGCATCCTGCTGGCTAAAAAGTTAGGAAGTCTATAAAGTACACAGTCATGGGAGAAAATTTGCATCTTCCAGTGCCAAGTCTCAAAAGTAAGCTACAAGATATATTAATGTAATTAGATTTATTTTTCTAATATAATTAGAATATATATATATAAAATATATATTTTATATATATATATTTTATATATATATAATATAATATGCATTAATGTGAAAAAAAAACCCTATAGCACATTTTCTTTCACATATGTATTTCAGATGTACATACTGTTTAACTGTAAAAAGTGAAGGGGTAATCTATATGCATGAAATAGAGGTAATTTTTGTGGTGGGATTCGGGCAGAGTGCTCATGATTAATTATTAATAGAGTAATTTAAGGACAAACCCATTTTTACAGACTTTCTTATAACATCGAATCAATGGCCAAGTAGGACATCCTTAACGGAAAAATCTTAGGATCAATAAAATCAAAAGTGATTCCCACTACTTTTGCTTGTACAATCAGAAGTAATAGAAAGGGAACAAAAGAGAGACACAGAATTCTCAACTGTAATTTGTGAATTGAGTTGTGGAATTCTTAACTGAATCAGCACTAGTATAACTTTTAGAGGAGCAATTAATAAAAAAAAAAAAGAGATATTTAGATCATGGAAATTCTGATATTTAAAAAAAAAAAGTAAAATATTAAAAAAAGTCCCTTTTGTTTTAGATGAGGAGGAATGGAGAATGTGTATGTTATTTTTCTTGTCAAGTTTCTGTCCAGATTCTCTTGAGCTTTTTTCTGTTTTTTGTTGTTGGAACTAGATTCTTAAATGGTCACTCTGTTGCTTGCAGCTGTGTTGCAGGTAATTGGATGCTGTGATTCTTTTCAGTTTTGTTTTTGTTGGATTACTGCACCGCATTTCAACCCACATGATGGAAAAATGCATTCAGTTTTAAAGAATTTAAAATAAAGACTGAGAACAGAAAAATTGTCATGATAAATGAGGCATCCAGGGATTGCAATCAGGTGTTGAGGACATACCCGTACTGTAGAGTACAAGAGGGTCAGGAAGAAGTTCCTGATCCCAAAGACAAATAGAGTGTACTGGCTTATGTCCACACTGTGTATGGCTTCTTCCCCTATAATAGATTTTTTTTTTTCCCATTTCATAGTGTTTAAGATGGTGTCTGAGAAGCCCATCAGAGTAGCATTTGAGAAACATGAAACTGAGCATGCGTGAAATGTGATGGTAATTGGGAGTTTGTGGGGTCAGTGTCCTCTGGGCTGTGTGCAGTGACTGGTCAGGTCAACAGGAACAAAACTGGTGCAGGTGTGTCCTTGCTGCCTTTCAGGAATGTTCCCTCCTCTGAAGCAGATACTGAGTTGTGCCAGGTCTTGCCTTGGGAATGGCTGGGGAGCACACCCAGCAGTGTCGGGTGTCAAGGCTATCAATACTGAGTTTGTCCCCTTGCCCTCTGCTGTTTAGCAGAGTATTATTTGTAGTGAGAAAGTCTGTCAAAGCCAGAAAAGGAGATCGAAGCACTCCTTCTTTACTTTCTGGGCTTCAGATCTGCATATTTCAGACTGCCACATTGAGTCAAAGGGGTCCATGTAGTCCTGCTTCCTATTGCTGACACTGCTGTTTTTTCACAAAAACTGACAGTACTTGTGATCAGCGAGAGGAAACTTGTTTCAGTAGGTGACTGGTTTGATCCAGTGTGGAGTATTGGTAATGTCATCATTAAAAGGAAGGACAGCTAAGGAGCATGTCTTTACTTACTCACTTTGGCATATCAAAAATGAAGTTTTTTGGAATATGGTTTTAGTCAATGTACTGTATTAGGAGAACTTGTTTTATTTTCTTGATGTTGCTGATGTCTTCCTTCAGAAGTTTCTTGGTCTGTCCCTTAGACTTCTATTTGTGCAATGGCTGGAATGAATCGTCTCTTCCTCCACTCCCCCAGGAAATTGTAGTGGCTGACATATTTAATAATTTGAAAATATATGAACATTTTTGTTAGTACACTTTCATCCAGAGTAACAGCCAAACATTTTTTTTCCAGTATGAGATTATAGGAGTGAATTGTACATCAAAGCATTGGATAAATCCCTTTGGCATGCCACATTGTGGCAATTAATGATTTCCATTTAGTTCCTTATTTTAAGCGCACATCTTTTCAGAAGTACTGACCTGTTCCTTACCAAGGAACAAAGGTAGTTTTCCATCTTTTTGTAATGAGACCGATTTTTGTGTTCATCTGTGGCAATATCTTAACAAACTTCAGAGGTTCTATACAGAGAATTTATAGAGGCAATGTTAATTTTTCCCTTCATTTTTTTCTTTCCTAAGTCTCATAGCCTTAAATGCTGAAAGAGCATGATAAGCAACTGTATTTTTCCTAATTTTATTGGTTCTCTGAAAATGTTTTCAATTTGGTCCTTATCTCGTTTCAGTTTTTTTCCACAAGACTGAGCCACTTTTGCTCCTTAGAGGTCAAGGGTTTTTTTCCTACTGATGTTACAAGCCCAACATGTCATGAAGAATTTCTTCACTGAAGGGATGGTTCAGGATTGGAACTGGCTGCCGAGGGAAGTGGTGGAATCACCATCCCTGGAAGTGTAGAAGAAACAACTGAGTGTGGCACTTTGTGCTGTGGTCTAGTTGTCATGATGGTGTTTGATCAAAGGTTGGACTCAATGATCTTGGTGATCTTAACCAACCTTAACGATTCCATGATTCTATGTCAGTTTTTGTAGTTCAAGGGATTCTTGAGAGGGGTCATTGCTTGCAATGTTGCATTGTTTGCAGATATCCATAATTCCTTTTCAAAAGAGAAAGAAAATTTTAAGTTTTACTATATATTTAAGTTTACCAATAGATTGAGAGATGAAATTCTTCACTAGCACACCTCTGGAAATTGCCTCAATACACTGTTAGTTTGTCCCATAGCTGAATATTTTTCCAATAAACTTGTAAAATATTTCTACTATGATGGGAATGTAGAATTAAAGAATTTCCATGAGCATAATATTTATACTTATTTGATGCCGTTATTTTTTTTCATTAGAATGCATCCAGTCTTTAGATCTATATTGAGAAAAAAGGAAAATACTGATTTACCAACAGGCTTCTCCCATGTAATTAGCTGTGATTAAAGTCTGCATTTGCAGAGCTTTTATAAATATGCATATTGTTAAGCAGTTATTTGTATCTGCTAAAGTATCTTAAATTGACAAAAATTTCTATGTAACAGTTGAGAGTGGCTGAATTTCTTTACCTCTTCTTTTTTCTTTTTTTTTTTTTCCTTGAGTGTAACAAAGAAGTCAATCCACATGCATATTTTTACTCTGTGTAAAACAGCTGTTCCCATTGTGTGCATTGGCTACTGAGCAGTATCCTTTAAATCCATTATTAATTCTGTTTTCGGTCAGCATTTGTTCTGGAGGTGGCCTTTGCAAAATGACCAGCAAAGCTGCTTAATGGGAGAAATCCAAGCCTGGTGAGAGTGTCACATTCTCTTAATTGGAAGTCTTACAAAGGAGAAGCTTTAAGCAAATGAAACGATGAAAAGAGCTCTAGCCTTAGCAGAGAAATTAAAAACGGAATAAACAAAATCTCCGTCATTCCCTGTGTTTCCCAACAAAATGTAATATTCTGGTTTCTGGGTTTTGAATAGCTGCAGAAGGGCTTTGTCTGCTCCACCAAAAGATACTTTTTCTGCTTTGAAGCTTTGAGGGTATTTCTCTCTGCTTGCCTCTCTCTTCGAGTTTGTTTTTCAGTTCTTGATAATTTCTGACCTGTCTGTAGCCTGAGCTGTCTGGCCTTGGTGCACTTATAATATGCTGGGTGTGACTGTGAGAAGGAGAAAGAAGAAATTTGCCTTGGCTTGCCTGATGATGCAATGCCAAAACAACACATGAATCCAAAATTGCATAGTATTGAGCCTTTCAGAGTATTTAGATGAGAAAGAAAGGCAGGAGGGATCCTGGACAGTCCTACCCCTTGACCCCAATAAAAGGCCATGAGCGTTCGTCAGCATTTTAGTTGGTCATTTTCCTGATGCTTAGGTTACTTATTGATGGGGCTGTTTTAGATCCAAGAAATATATTGTCCTCCTGATTTATTCTCAGATGGTGCAGGGACCATTCAGAGTTCAATGATTTCTTGTAACTGCTGCCTTGCAGGATGGATTGAGGTCTATTCGGGGTGATAGTTTGTCAGGTAGTGCTATGCTTGCAGGAGATTATGTTGATGGGCTTTCAAGTGAAAGGGTCAGGAAAAAAAGAGAAAGGAAAAAGAGTAGGATTAGTATAATGTTTAACCTTGCTCAAAATAAAGCGAATGGAAGAAAATACTAAATGCTTTAATTGCACCAAATGTTAGAGCTTTGAAGGTATTTGGTGGAAACATTTGGGGGGAAGAGGGGCAAGGATTTGACGTTAGAAACTCCTTGGAGCAAAGGTTTATTTTTTCCCATAGTTTACTAGACTCAAAATTTTGAACGATTAAATACATAGGATGTTTTAATTAAAAAAAAAAGGCAGAAAAGATTTGTAGCTTACTGCTAGCAATGAGAAAAATTTATTTTGTACTTACAATTCAGGTTAGTTTAAAATGTAAAGCCTTCTGTATAAATATATCTACATTTAATATGTTATTTTTTAATATCTTGTGAATTAAAAATAGTTGAATTCTACTTAAAATAATTTTACTGAGTAAAATGAAGCATAAATTTCTTGTTTTAAATTTTTTTTGGAAGTATAGTTGAATTGATTTAAAGCTTTGGGAAATGTAAGCATGAATGAAGCTACCACATATATTTTTCCAATGTAGGATACATTTTTAATATATCTATCAGTAAAGGAATTGTTGATATAAACTTAAATGTGTAAACATGGTCAGAAGAAAGGTCTAGGTGGCTCAGCCCTGTTAAGAAGGGAGTAAGAGGGATGTGTGTTGAGGACAGGATGCTCCAGTGCACAGGTGATAAGGCTGGAATGCAAACACCCAGCACAGAGCCAGGGTGGGCGCGTGTTGCAGCACCATTGGAGATAAATGGGAAATAAGTTACGTTGCGTGTTCTGATCAAAGGAAAATGCTTTGATCTGTATAAGAGGAGAATAGAAGAAAATCAAGTAATATTGTATTTGACTTGAATTGTGGCTTTCTGGTGCACCACGGGTGTGTGTATCCTTACATTGTCAGTACTATCCCTTGTGAACATGGTGGCCTTTGCCACCAGCCTGAGCCCGTGGTCCCTCCTTATGGATTAAACTGAACACTGGAGTCTTTTCATACTGCTGTTGTCTCCATCAGCTTCTGCGACTGAAGCTACTCTTGCTTTTCTATCCTTTTAAATTTAGCTCCTTCAGTTTAGTTCCATCCCTTTTCAATCTCTCATACTATTTTACAGCCTAAAGCCCAGCTTTTGCTTTTGGCTTTTGCATTTGCTTTGTGTTGGTTCTACTTTGTGATGGAACCTGACAGATCTTTGTGATGAGATGTGAATTGAGCGTGCAGGAGCTAGAATATTTTGAAATGAGTGGTACCAATGAAAAATGGAGCTGCTGCTGCCCTGGAAGTCTGTCAGCAGTGCACAAGCAGCTGTGGAATGGGGATGTGGAGGGCAGGACTCCAGGGAGCCGTCACCCCTGTGCTCCGAACGAGTTATAGTTATATGTTTTGATGGTGGATCTTAGTGAGTGAAAACTTTAAAAATCCCCTCTGTTCTTGTAGATGCCAAGGCCATAGGGTAGTATTCTTCTGCCACCTGGGATGTAAAATAATGTGGATGGATCAGAATATCTAGAATGTTGTATGAACAGTGCCCTTAAAAATGCCAGTTTCTGCCTAGTGTTTAGCACTGTATAAAATGTCATGACTGTCTCAGACTTGTAAAGTAGGGTAGAATCTGGTGCCTGCTTACACAGAAGTCAGTGTTTGAGTGCTTAATGATAACTAGACCAAATTTGGCTTTTCCGGAGACTGGAGTCAAATGTAAGAAAAAAAAAGACTGAAAAGAGATAGGACATGTCAGAAGTCTAGTGAAAAGCACATCTGCTGTCCTGAACCAGCAAGCTGTGGAAAATTATGCTGATCATCTTATTTTATAGCACCATATAGAACCTTCTTGTTCTGAGAAGCATGGTGACAGGGCTCAGCAAAAGCTCTTTTGTTTAATGTTTTACTCCTGCTGCTTTCTTTTGTTCAGAAATAATGGAAAGAATCTTCCTGGTGGACCATAGGTATTGAAGGTATTTATTTCGAATTGCAGCATAGGATGAGCAGAGATATGCAACCTGAACACTTTTCTGAGAGGAGTCCCAGCCTGCTGCAAATGAATTGAGTGGATGTTTTAAAATTGTTTTAACAGGCATTTCTATTTAATTTTACTTGTTTTTTGCTCTATCTCAAGCATGAATTCCTGGAGTGTTTGAGTGTTTCTGATTCATTATTTCTGTCTACTTGCAAGAAAATGATGTTTTACTAGTTAAGAGTTTATGTACTTCGGGGACTTCTTCACTGGCAAGTAATCAACCTTATAAACTGAAAGTTAGTTTTCTTAACTTTTAATCCTCACAATATAAAATAAACAAAACTGATTAGCTCATTCTTAGAAAATATTTTTTGACTCTGTAAGTCATGTAAGCTTGAAAGACATTGGTCTACCAAGTTATTTTTAGTATCTATAAATGTTGCCTTTAATGCAATTAAAGCAGTGAAGATTTTTGGCTAGAATGGTGTGTTTCAATAATAGTCAGCTTTGTTTCTAATATATGCTGAAGGAAGCTCATGTTTAGTTTTAAAATAGCATGGTTTTAATTTTTCATTAGTTTCTCTTTGCTCCAAAACTTTGGGTGCATCACTGATGATGGAAATTGCTTGGTATTTTACTGGAATCACGGGACAATATAATTTTCCTGAAACAAGCTGACAGTATAAAGTCACAGCCAGGAACTTGCTCTGTCTAGTGGAGTCATCTGTAGCTGCTTGGGAGCTCAAAGCAGTGTGGCTGCTGCTGTGGGTCCTCAGCTAAGTGAATTTATTCAGCTGACTATTATGTATTGCAACGGGCCTTAAACAACAGCACTTCAGTGTCCTCGATCTTTCTCTCTGAGGCTGGATGGAGCGATGCAGACATTGGGTCTGTCAGTAAATTGACTGCAAATGCCTTCTTTTGGAATCATAGTTGAGTGGGTAAAGTCAAAATATCAGCTAGGAACTTCTTCATTTCTTGGATATTTGGTTTACTAGAGATTTTTTTGCAGTTTAATGTTTATGCTATTACAAGTATCTCAGAAATGCAGTGCCAAAGAAGTCAAGTAAATAGCCTTTGTTTTGACAGTTTGCTATTAAATTATAAATACTAATATTGTAAGGAAAATCTAAATAAAGGCAGTTTTATATTGGAATTTCCTCACAATGAGGAGAAAAATGTTAGCAAATATAATCTCAGGGTTAAACTGGACGTTTATCAATAATGTTGCCTTACAAATAAATAGAGCGTTTCCTTTTTGTAATCTTTGAGATGACAGCAGCAAATTATTCATCTGCAAACTCTGTACTGAATTGATGGCCGAGGTTCATTGTGTTCACCAGGCTGATTCATGTTTGCTGTGGAAATGGTGGAGTAGCTGCCTGTTGTTACTACCTTGGTAATGAGCTACAAGAGCAATGATGAGATGTTGTCTGTGTAAGGGAATAGAAAGGTATTTCACCTAGGAAGGGAAAGGAAAGACTGGGGAAATATATTTCCTGCTTGATGTTTTATTTGAAAGAGCAGATCAGAAACAAACACATGACTTATAATTGCTTTATATCCTATCTTTCCTTACTTACCAGATTTTTTTTAATTGAGGCACATGTTCTTGCAGCAGAAATGAAACAAATATTAGCTACTGATTTGGAAATAAATTACTGAAGCATATTATGTCTCAAGGGTGTTTGCTTTGTGTATATTTCAATTACAGTAGGAATGTATGCTATTGAAAGGCAGAGGTTATTGCCCTAGTTCTTTCTTACCTCGCTTTCAATTAAATCTGATTTCTGTTACCATAGCATTGCCTGCTCGTATGCCTCTTAGTCCAGTGCTGGTCATTTGTGCATGTTTTCTGTTTGACTGTATGGCTGTTCTTACTGTTCCTGAACTACCAGCCTCTGTCGAGTCTTTTTGGTCTGGGAGGGGGTGCTCAGGCAGCTGTTTTTCACAACTGATGCAATTGCTAATGTTTCCTATGCAAGAAGGCAGACTTCTACTCAGTACCCCTGGGGAGTGTAAACATCATTTTTATCATGTTGGAACTACAGGCTCTGTCAGCCCAGTGAAGTTGTTCTCAATTAGTCTGAGGCAGCCCAATTCAGAAGGGAATAGCTGCTCCTGTTTGAGTCCATTTTTCTTTGAGCGTTGCCTGTGCTGATTTCCAGCTGTTACTGTGCAGCTTTGGGGAGCTAATGGGGTTCATTTGGAACATCTATCTCAAAAGGAAATGCCTTAGTCAGTGTCTAGTTGAATGATTGGAGATTTTCACACACAAAAAGCCTGGTTAATACCCACTTAGCTAATTATCTCTCAATATACATGATCATCCTTTTCAGTCTACTAATTAGAGAAAATTAAGTGGAACCTTGCTAATTTGCACTAATGTTAGGACCAACCTATTGCCAATTACTGAATTTTGTGAATTAGTGCAAATGAAAACAAGCACTTTTTACAAACTGTAGAGTAACATGTGCTGAACCCTATGCAACAGTGTCACATTGATATTACACTGCCAAGAACTCACCTGTACATGCAGGGGAAGTTAATATGATATAAAATGAAAACAGAATCTTTCCTTTGCTGAAGTGTGGCCTTTGTTAACTGTGTATCAATTACTACACTGAGGCCTAAAGTCACATGATGCGTCATGAACACCATTCCTCTGCTTTCTGATAGAGCTCAAGGAGACCTTTGGAGATCTCCTTATTAAGATAACTTAAGTTTCTCCTCTTTCAAAGCAGCTGCAATTGTCACCATGGCTGCCAGAGTCAGCACAACATCTTGCTTTGATCCTTTTGAGCTCTTGCAAGGGGCCAAAAAGCTGATAAAAAACAACCCTTCTGAAAATCCAGGGCAAGTGAAAGATCTAACTGCTGTGTTTTCAAAATGCCCCTGTTTTTTTTCTTTTCCTCCATGAAAGTAGTTTTGCTGATGATTCCCTTGTGTGGCTGCATTGCAATTCCTAATCCTAATCTTTCTTCCAGAAAGTCCTAAACTTTCTTTCAGAAGGCTCTTTTTCCAATCCTGTTTATAGTGCCAGAGTTAACCTCATGTTCCCTGGATATCCAGTTTTTTCTTAGACTTGGTTGGATTACGCCTAAAAAGCAGGCTGCTTTCTTGCACAGAAACTTTATACTAAATCATCCATTGCTTTTGGCATGGTCACTATCCAGATCCCAATAAAATCCCTAAATCCCTGGTGACCATATGCAAAATAACTCCTAGCTGTTGCCAGATAGGTTCCACTTACAAACCTGATCATTATGATGCAAAGGGCTGTTTTGGCACATTTTGAGATTTCTCTACTATCTCAATCTCCCTCATCTGAACTCCAAATAACATCAGTCTCACCTTCGGCTGTAATTTTTCGTCATGCTCGTGTGCCTGATCTGAGATTTGGTGGGAAACAACTGAGAACACCTTGCAACAAAATTTGTTATAGTTCGGTTCCCTCGTTTCAGGAACCATCTTTTCATTGTGTTCTATTACTTTTGAAGATAACAGCAGCAAATAAGAAGCAGGAGCACTTCTTCCTATCTGTATTCTCACCTGTCTTTGGGAAGCTTCCACTTCTGAAATTAGTAAAATTTATCTACAAAGCCAAAATGATTCCTTTGGAACTTCAGCTTTGTGGTGATCCTTTGCAATAGCTCTGCATCTTTCCGGGGCCTCTCTCCATCTGGTCTGAGGTGGTACCTGAATCTCTTTTACTGGAATCTCTCCAGTCACAGTAACACAAACTGATGAAAGCTTGGATGCCTGTAAGTTTCCAGAGCTCCAGCTGATGGATAGGAAGGTGAAACACTGTATGTAGAGCAGCCAAATCTGCTCTTTATGACCTAATGGCAAGATTATGACAGTCTATTAAGATGACCTGTTTTTTCGCCTAGGCTGCCTTTTACTTCTCTACTTACAGGGAACTGTCTGTAAGCTGCAGGAGCCAAATGCCTCAAGCTTTTTATTTTATGTGATGTATATTTAGGAAAATAGAAAATGGGAAACTAATAAAGATTGTGTTTCTTTGGTTGCATTCTACTAGCTGTCCTGTTGGTGGTGAAAGAACTTTTACAGAAATAAAAATGGTGTTTGGTAGCCTTTAAAGTTACGAGGAATGAAACATAAGGTTTTCTTTTATTCTGGCTCCTTTCCATTCTGACTTCCAAACCAATAGTTAGTTCCCCCAAATGCCTAAGCCCAATTAATTTTCATCACAAATGGAACACCTTAATATTTAAATCAGTCCTAGGGATTCAAATTATTAAATTGCCTTTTGAGGCTTAGTCTTCTAAGTCATATAATAGCTTTTTGAAAAGCATGTTCTGTCCTAAATTGTAATTAAAAAAAAAAATCCAAATGAGTTCCACAAAGAACTCCTTTTTAATGGTCTTATTCTGTAGTTTTGATGCAAATTCACCCCTGGACTTGGGTAATTAGAAGTAAGAAACAGTACTAAGATAACTAGAAGTCAGTGCGATTCTCTTCATAAAATCAGATATTATATGCTTGGATTTGGTGTTGTCTTAAAAGGAGTATTTTGGCATGACTGCCTTTTTCTGTCCCTTCCCAAACTGTTTCAAGCCCTCAGTCTATTTGTTGAGGGTACAGATTGAGAAATATTCAAGCTGTGAAACTGCTGTTGAACAATAGCTATGACATTAATGTGGTATGAGCATTGTTTTGGTCACATATCTAAACCACAGGACGATACAAGCTGCTATGAGGAAAATTAATTACATTCCAGCCAGCCACGGTACAGCCATGAAGGTGTTAAAAAGGAGGGAGAACTTGATGTCTGTCTGAACTATGACTGACAAAACTGGCTTTCTCAGCCTCAAGAAGAGAAGACTAAGGGGAAACTTAATCACAGTCTTCCCGTGTTCAAAGATAGGTGCAGAGCAAGTGGAGGTTCTCTCTTTGCAAGGTCCCATGGTGGTAGGAGAAGAGGCAATGGGAATAGCTGCTTCAGGAGAAATTCTGTCCTGGAGATAAGAAAAAACTTCACCATGCAAACAACTAACCATTGAAATATATTGCCCAGAGAAACAGTGAAATCTCTCTTGCTGGGAAAATTCAAGGTTGGCTTGACAGGGTCGCAATAACCTGATCTAAACCCAGGCTTTCAACAGAAGATCGGATGAGATGATCTCCAGCCTGCTTTGCAGTGATTCTTCATGAAACATGGACTGTTGGTTTGGTGATTGTTTTAAAAAATTGTTTTCTGAACACAGCTGAAGTGTTATAAATACATGAGGTACTATTGTTTAGACTGTGGGATTTTAAAACTTGTGAAATTCCTAAAACTGAAAAAGAAATATGATTCAGTAAGCAGTGATGTAAATCAAGATCTGCTCTGGTAACTGGGGTATTTTGTTTCTCCTCTTCTGCAAGTTCTGTGATCTCTAAAATGAGGACATTTTTCTTATTTTTATGCACTAGAAGAATAATATCCAATAAGCATTTAGCAATGAAAGTGCTGTATGTGATGCCAGTTAATTCCTTTAGCCAAGTGCTTCGTGTATTTAGCAGATATTCCTCAGGGACAAGGACATTTTGGGTTGAAATAAATTGATGTTCAAACAGCAGTGGAATTTCTAGGTTTTTACTGCCATATAAAATAGTCTATTTTTAAAACCTAAATAGGATGTAAGCTCTCCGAGGACTTATGTTGTAGGTGTATATTTTTCTTTTGCTGTTTATGTAAAATTTCGTTGTTCTTTTTTATTTCTTTGAAGGAAAATTGCTCAAACGATGCTTTAAAAATATTTATTTTGGAATTTTTGAAAGAGTCAGTAAAATGAGGAAATAAAATTATATTCTTGATACTGATAGATATGTATTGATTTTTGGATTGTAGTTCAAGATAACACTGTTCAAAGGGCTCAGATTGAGAATGCAACAAAACCCATCATACAGATATTGTCAGGAGTGGGAGTAGGAGTTCACTGGAGTTCACAGAGAGTGTCATGAGGAAAAATTCCCTGGTGTTGATTTTCTTTTCCTTCGATATATGATGACCGATTATTGCAGCCCATATGTGAAAGTATAGCTTTACATGGATTAATAGGAGAAACTAAAAGCAAAAGCTGTGGCTAAGTAATTACATGACAATCATAGGTTTCCATAAACAATATCTGCTGTGAACATTTGTCTTATTTTAGAATACAGACTGAAGCAGGAAAATAGATCAGGTTCTGTCATTCATCAAAAGAATCTGAATTATGCAGATGCAGCACAGTAATTGTACAGGGACACTTAAAAACTGTGAGGGTCAAGATGAAGTCTTTCAGAAAGAAAGAAAAGGAAAAAAATCCCCAGATTAAAGCAACTGTTTTAAAAAAATTGTTTTAGTCACAAAGTAGAAATAAAGAGCATGGAAGAGGGTTAACTGTTGCCTTCTTCCCTCCTGGGAAATATATCAGACCATATGTTTGAAAATAAAAAAACTTTTTCTTCAATTCTATGGCAGCTGATGTCGGAAAGCTCTTACAATAGTGCAGTACTGACCTCCTGTGTTTCAGGATATAACAAAATAAGTGTGTGAGAAAATGTTTTGCAGTTGTGAAGTAACATATTGATGGCTTTTTGCTGACATGTAGGAAGAAAAGAGAAGACTGTCTTCTTGTTCAGCATTATAAATACACTCATTTGGGATTTCAGATTTAGCTTGCTGCTATCAGACAGTATACAGATAGTAATTTTGCCAAGAAACTTCATATTATTGCTTGAATTTTCCTAAGAACGGGTGAATCCATGGGTTTTGGATCTTCCTTTCTTCTTTTAAACATTTTCCATCACAATATTACCCCTATTATTATCCCATTTTCTTTAATCTACAGTCTTGGGGGGAGTTGACTCACTGAACAAAAGAGTTGTGAATTAGATGAGGGAAAATGTACTCATAAATGAGAACGGTACTGAGAAGGTTCTCAATATAGTGTATCTGTTATTTATTTTATATTATTTTTTTTTGTCTTGCCCTTTGTTCATTTTTCTTTCAGTTAGTTTCCTTTTATTTCTACAGTCTTCTATTAATGATCTACCCTTCATTTTATGTTTTCCCCTTATCACACTTTTCAGTCTTTTAACTTTTTCTCTGATCTCTTCTAAAAAGAATTTTGCATGTACTCAAATGACATAGTTATCTATCAAACCCATAGCCATTTCATCCCTAAAATTTTGTTCAAAGGTTCATGTTTGCTTTTGTAAAACAAATAAGGAAAGCTTTATGTTGGACTCTTTTTTTCTCTGGAAACCCTTGGTTGTGGAAAGTAATTGATTGTTATGTCAAGATGCAGTGGAATCCAGCTTGGGAGGATTGATTATGAGCGTAAAGAAAAAAGGCTCCATCTCTGGTGATGGGTTGGGGGGGAAGGGAGATGAGTAAAGAAGAAAAAGCAGGAGAGCACAGGAGAAAGAAGAGGTTAAGAAGAAAAAACTTTAAACGTTTAGACATCGTGAAAATGGGCCTTCAAAGATTGTGGGAAATAGACTTTTTTAGAAGATATTTTGTGTTATTGGTAATTATCGTGTGATAATCGTATGCTAATGTGATAGGGGCTGGAGAAATAGCTACAATGGAGCTAAATCCACCTTGTGTTATTCACTCAGTTTTTCTCAAGAGTCTGTGGCTTAATGTGTATTAAAAATAGTCATAGTGTTTCTCGCTTACTATGGAGATTTTGAACTCTTTGCAGTGTTAGGTTTTGGGTGGTGAATATAATTTATAGTTGTAATTAGTAAATGCTGTGAGCAGTGCTTTCTACCACTTGAAAAGGGAAGATCAAGAGTTGCATGTGCATTTCTAACCTGTACATTTAGGACATAGAATTGGATAAGTGAACAACAATAATTATTTTCATTCTTAAGCATGGCTTTTACCATGTATCTGTATTGTTTTCAGCAAACTAAAAATGATAAATAGATGATATTTCTGAACATGTTGCTAAAAGGTATCCAGGAACAAGCTCTGCTCTTGCCTTCTGCTTTCTCCACTTTGAGAGTCAGCTAATAATGTGACTGATGGCTCAGCAGGGATCTGAGAAGCCTATCTCAACCTCATCTAGAGTTCCTGTGCATCCCAGTATGGATGGAGGTAGCACATCTGGCAGTATTTGCTTTGAAGCAGGAAACATGAGTTTGGGATTGTGGCACCGTCTCCGTTGCACTGGCTGGCAGAGCAACTTAAGCACGTGAAAAACATACACTGCCTTCATTCAAAATGTGGTTGAGCATCTGTAGCTATGTATACTCCCTTGAATTCCTGGCAGAAATTCCAGCTGAATCAGCTAGAATTGCACCTGGCACTTCCATCGCACTATGGTAAAAGAAACGGGTTGACCTAAAAGCCAGATTTATGTGTTCTTAGTTATGGAACTCTCAATAAAATCAGTGCTAACTTTAAGGGCTGTATATCACTTTGGAGTTGATAACATATACTGTGCTTGGATAATTTTTGCCTTTTTTTTTTTTGAGGGGAAAGAATAGTGTCCTGTTCTACTTACTGAGTCTTTCTTGGTTGTGAGATGTGTATGTAATTACTGGAGTCACGGAATTGCTTTGGTGTGAGCTGAAGGAATCATAAAAAGATTCATGGGAAAGATGGTGTTTCTCTGGGCTCCGCTGAAGCTTTTTATGACATTTAAAGAAGCAAGATGTGGTGTGGAGTTCACAGAGGATTTGAGGCTGTAGTTAAAAGTAAGTTGGAATTTGTTTGACCTTTTTCCCTGTACATTCTTTTCAGAGCATTAGGTGGCTGAGGTCAAACTGAAATGTGTCACTGGTCAGTGTCTGAATTTAATTAGTAGGCAAGGACTTGGAGAACTCTAAAGTACAAGATGCTTGATCACCACCTTCCCTTTTCAAATAAAAACAGAGCATGATCTGTTTGTGTTTTCCTTCCTCCAGCTGGTACAGTTTCTTGAATCTATTTGTTTCTAAATGTAAGTTTAAATGTGGGAAATGTTACAGAAAACTGTTGTAGTACCAGGCTTGTTGTGCAGCCTGGTTTATGACATCTGCAATAGTTTATGTGGACAGTCACTACTATATATTACACTTAATGACAGAAATTATGAACAGTTTACCATATTTGCTGAGCTGATTTCCTGACTTCCTAGTCAAAATTGCCAGCTTTATGTTGATTTATAGATAAATCTAAAAAAAATTAAATTCATATACTTTACTCTTAAAGAGACAGAGACTGTTGTAGATGAGTAGGATGAACTGTGATATAAATACTCACTGACATTTAAAAAAAGCAATACTCAGCTAGTTGAGAATGGCTTTCCTGAGCCAAAACACAGTAGTAACACTCTGCATCTTGGTAAGAAATATGTTTGCGTTAACTCAAACATTTTTGTTTCTGAAATTCAGCCTAATTTCTTTACGTACTGCTCTCAGTATTTAAAATAATGACTAGCTTGTATAGTTTTGAGAGAATGACATGCCACTGGTTTGAGAACAGTTTGCAAAGAATATTTTTACATATAATCTTTTAATAGTTATCACATCAAAGAGAACAGAAGTAAGAAATTCTGAGATATTAAGTGTACATAATAGGGAGTTTTTAGAAAATAATCCACCTTTGATATGTATAAATTATTTCCATGTTACCAAAATGACACTCTATAAATCTTTGCTAAAATACAATTTAGATAGGGCCTTTAGTTTTAAGTCTTTAAGTATTCAATAACAGTTATGGCAACACAGCTCTGTGTCTGATTTTTTTCCCTTAAAATTGGAATATCTCTTATATTGACTGTTAAAGAGTAATCGAAAAGGAGATGATGTTTTCTCAGGATATTTGCCGTTCTTTTTCTGTGCTATCTGCATCATCACTTAGTCACGTATTTTCTATGGTGTAATTTTGAATTTTTTAGTCATTTAGCAAAGTGATGGGCAGCTGACAAGAGACAGGGTCATTGATCTTCTGTTAACCCATGTTTCCACGCTGTAGTTACTTTTGTCATGATTTGAATAGAGTATATAGGGTATTGAGGCTGTGGTGCTCTAATTAACACTTTAGTGCTTTTGGTAAAAGCTGCCAGTGTGGAGTCCTCAGTACCAAGTTTGAACTGGAATCCCCATGGATGCTGTGGGGATTCAGCTCAGTGGCCACATCTGTTTCTTGGGTTCCTGATGTTTATCGGGTGTTCTTTCTCACTCTGTGCCTGGTGTGTCCTTCAATGTGTGTTCAGCAGGGCTCCACTTATTAGGTTGAACCTATAAAAGCTTCAGTTGGCATCTACCCATGATTAATAATTTCAGAAGATAAAGTATTTGTCAGAAATTTAGCTGACAGGTGGAAATGGGCAAAGCAAGTTTCCCAATACAGAACTGTTAAAAATTAGGAGAAGTTAATAAAAAGAAATAATTAAAAAATCAAGATTACTTGTCAAGAGTTTTCTCATGGCAGAGTCGTATTTAATCTTAGTGCACAGTATGACTGTGATAACAAGTTTCTGCACATATACCATGATAAATAGATGCTATTCTTTGATGGAAATGATTACATTGTACGCACTGGCATTTATGGGACCTTGTTTCATTTTTTCAGAATATTCAATCTTTTCACTGTGTTTTCATCTATTGTTTTCTCTGACAGCTGGAATAAGACCATGAAGTCAAGTGGCAGAGGCCAGGAGGTCTTTGGCTGCTGAACTGCCTTTCTTCTTTAATTTTCAAATTAGATTTGTTTGCTATAGTTATTTTTTTGTTTCTACTTGATGCTTTTTTTGCAATTCTAAAATAACAAAGGAAAAACTTTGTGCCAAAATTCTTCCTGAAAATGTAGTGTGTTAGTAATGTGCAAAAGCAGTGTCGTGTAATTGCCTACTGCATGTGAGCAAACAAGAGGTTTTACATGGAGGCAGATCAACCTGCAGATAATATTTCCTCTCCTTCCATCTGAAAAATTAGCCTTGCACATACTTCATATTTCAAATAACTGATCTTCATTTGGGTCAATAATGACCATCTTGAAGAAATGACACTTCAGAGAAGTCTTAAATTCTTTGAGCACTTACCACTATCTTTGACAAAAAAGTTCCATGTGAAATTCAACTATGGTTTCTTTTCATTCAATTTTAATTGACAGATCAAGAAATGTGGGCCTTTGCATTGTTCCTTTGTAGTTACCTACAACTCTGGCACTGCTGCTGTTGCCCTCTTTCCTCTAGTTTTTTTCTGCTCTGCAGAGTTACCTTCTTTGTAATCTGAACATTTCTGGTTTCTTCTGCAGCTCTTCTACTACATGATGTGTGGAAGAACAGGATGGGGAGAATGATGATAAACTATTAGCAAAAATATCATAATTCTTGTGCAATATTACCAGCATTAAATTAACTGCAATTTAGTTCTAATTCAGGGTTACTGTGCCTTAATTTTTTTCTTTTAAATGGTTTGCCACGTGTTTCACACTGCTATCCATTTGCTAAATTCCCTTTGCTTGATGGTAGCTTTCATTTGTCTAATTGTGTATATTTTAAAAGTTAATATTTTCTATTTCTGTCTCATTTGATGCTGTGCTACTAACAAAGAGAAAACTGAGACCAGATGGTTGCCAAACAGTGAAACCACCTGGTATTCTTGCAATGCCAAATATATTTTCCCCTCTATTTTTCTTTCAAAAATTACTGAGACAGATCCAGGATTTTTTGAGGGTCCCAAGAATTCTTTCATGCAGCCAGAAAAATGACCCAATTCCTCTTAAATTTATCCTTGAAATTCTCTTCCCTTCTGTTCTTCTCTTTTCCCGGTGATTCCGTCTCACACTTCTTTTCATGGTACCACTTGGATCTCCCACTGTAGCTCCACACTGCCGACTCTCATACGTACTTTGCAGACCTTGCTCCCGCTGAGGAGCTTCTGAGGCTGAAGGTGACGGCTTGCCCTGACCTCTGCTTGCTCCATCACCTCTGCAGTCACCAGCGCTGCCAGGATGGGACAAGGAGTTCCCTTTGCAAGCAGAATCCAACTGGATGAATCTGTCAGGAGTGTTACAGGAGCTTCTGTAGGTTAATAATAACCTTGTGGGTTATTCTTAATTATTAGCAAACAGATGAAGGGCCACCTTCAAGAGCAAGGCATTTCGGATGTGCAGCCATCTGATTGCCATCTGATACCTTGTTGATCTGAGCACCAAATCTGAACTGACACTGCCATCAGGGGCATGACCACTGTGAGCTGGGACTGACAGAACCCTTCACTGGGGATACAACAGTGCACACACAGTGCACAGTTTGCTCAGAGTGGCAGAAGTTAGAGTAAGCTAACCAAAAATATTATTTCTCTGGTATGAAATCTCATCCACACTCTGCTCCCCATGCCGGTGCCGTATGCCGATGCGAGCCGCACTGTGTGCTTGGTGACAGACGAGCTGCTTGAATGTGTGCTTCTCACACTCTTCAAAAGTCTGGTATAGGCAGTGCCTGTGTCAGTATTGATACATCTCTGAGACAAGCATTTAATGCACCGTATTCACATAGGTCTGGGTCAGGAAGTGGAGTGTAACTCCTCACTTAACTGCTGCCTATCCTCTGTGTGTTCTTCCTTCCTCTGCCTTTATAGCTGATTTTCTGGACCCTGCTGGTTTGTAGACCCCAAACACCTTGATAATACTGACATGAACCCCTGGATGCTGTGGCTCAATGAGTAGTGGTGTGTCAATCTGAACACCCTGGTTGAATTCTGGCGGAGAGAACAGCTGCCACTATGTCAGCTCTTAGCTAATACTGAGATTACTGCAGTCTTTAATGGCTCTAGTCCTAGAGTGCTTTGCTAGGAGCTGTACAAATTCAACACACAAAAAATATGTATTTGCCTGAAGAGAACTTATACTCCATCTGTAAGAACCAGGAGAAGGCTGTAAACAGATGAGGAAATGAAAGCAATAATAGGTTTGGTATTCAGTAGTGTAACAAATAGCTGTCTCTAATGCTGTGTGTACAATGTACCTACATCTACTAATTTCTTGTAATTCCTTTCCTCTAGTTATTATCTGATAGTGGTTGTGGCAGCCTGAGCTTTCTTTTCAGTGCCCTCTGCCTTGTGTTCAATATATGGCATCTCTATTTCTTTGCTCACTTTCCTTTTATATTATGTGGCTGTTTACAGGATGTTCTACAGGTGTCAGAAAACAGACATCTTACCTTTGGCAGGTTTTGATCTTCTCTGTTCCTCTACCAGTGGCTGCTTGCCTGCTAACATGGTGTCCCTAGATGGCTGCAAGCCATCATGCAGAGCACAGTCCTCTAAACAATGACTGCAGCTGAAACTGGGTTTTGAGAATTCCATGTTCCTGCTGGTTATAGCAGATTGGACACAGTCCCATTACAACACACACAGACCAGTTGAGCCGTAGTCCTTTCAGGGAAAATACATCAGAGTGACCTCTCTTCAAAATTTCCCATGCTTTGGAAAATGGAAAATACTCCTTCATATCTTTCCATTAGGCAGGAATTATAATGTGCATTTAAGCCTTGTGACAGGAAAATAATGTAGAACCAATATTGTGGCAGAAATAATGCCCTTGAAGTGCCTGCCCAGAGTTACTCCTATATGGTCTGTTTAAGCAACAAGTCATAATGATTCCAATGTGCTTTACACAGGTAGATGTAGAGAGTGACAAGGACGTAGCTTCTCTTGGTTTTTCCATTGTGAAGAGACAGTGTTTTTCTTTGAGCTTCTTTTTGGTATTGTACTAGAACTAATTATACAATATTTACCATTTCTCAAAGTCTGTGAAGGAGGTCTAAAGATCAAACTTACTGCTACTTTTCCACACAGCAGAAGATACTAAACATTTTCAAGGGAAAAGACAATTATGGTTTGAAATCTGGGAAGCTTGTTTCTGATCTCTGTAATTCAAATAAGTGTGTTGGAAAGCACATTGTGCAAGTGCTACAAGTTAGGTTCCTTTCTTATTATGCCAGCACATTAGGGTACTGTAGACATTGGATGAAATTCTCTGCAATTAAGGAACATTAAATTTAAATGCATCTTTTATTCAGCTTGTTTGATTTATTCAGGCTGGCTCTATTACTACTTTCAGAAGCTGTATTTGCTTTCTGTAGAATATACCTCTCTTCACAGGTGAATTGGACAGGGCAGAACAAAATTTCTGTTGCATCTTACCTGTAGGATATGATGTTTCCAGAGATATTAAAGAGGGGATATAGCATGCTGGCTGAATGTAGGCTGACACTATTTCCTTCTAGATAAAGAAATCACTAAAAAATATGCAAACTATGTCATATCCAAGAAAATTGTCATCTTTCAGAGATTTTTTTTGATGTAATGTGCTAGTCTGTTTCTTTGCATATAAATGTCGCATAGAGTTTGTATCACTATGGTTAGACAGTCTCTGTCACTAATCTCCCTCCCCTAAAATAAAAAGGTTAGGTTGCACTGGGAGGGATAAATTCCTTATTGGAGGTGAGAAAGGAAAATAAACAGCATTAAAAGTTACGAAAAAGTTTACAGAATCATTCTCCGTTTCACAACTAGAGGACTTTACAGTAGTGATAGATCTCATCCATGTGATGTTTTCAAAACTTAAAAGCAATCAGAAGGTAGGATGTATCAGAGATAGGAATGTCATTTGTCTCTTTTATAAGAGGGAATTACCTCTTTCCTAGTTTTCCCTGGTCAGTAAATGAAAAAAACCCAACCCCAAGCCTGTGGCTTGGAACTGAAAAATAGTTGCTTTCATGACACATTTCTAAGGAAGTTTTGAAAAAGCAGCACGGGATAGCATTTAAATAACAAAGATCCTTCTTTAAATTCTCACCTTCTCTCCACTCACTAAGGGCCATTTAACAAAGGCAGCAGTTTTTACAGCTGGGGTGATTTGCAACTGTTCTCCTCTTTCTCTTCCCTCCCTCCCCTACTGCTTGCTCATTATTACTAGCTAACATCTCTGCTAAGAAATGGAAAGTACAGCCCCTATCTGCTCCTTTGGGATGCCTGGTCTTCCTTTTCTGAAGCAGTTCTGTTTTTTTTTTTTTTTNATTTAATTTCTGGAGTAATTATTTGAATTTGTGAACCCTTTATTTTCTTTACACTTTTTTTTCTATATAAGCAGGCCCTGCTGCTACACCCCACTTTTTACTCTGATCCTATCCCAGCCAACTGTCACTTTTTAGCCTGCAGGGAACCTTCTGGTACTAACATTCCTGCCTTGTTTTTATTAGAAGGGCATCTCTCACAACATATCCCTCGCTGTTTGAAGCAGAAGTCATGTGTATTCAGTAGGAATGAATAATGGATGTATTTAAAGGGTAACTTGCCCTTCTCGTTCCTTTGCACATCATAAATAACCACTCTTTTAGTTGGGTTTTACATATTGCTCTATAGGCACAGTTTGAAAAAATCTGGTGATTCAGCCCTCAATTTAAAAACCACTGCTGTATGCAGCTGATAATTTCTGTGTCTGAAAACTGATCCCACACCAAACTCAGTACTGGCATCTGTGTGCAGCTCTAGAAATCTGAACATTTAGGAAACTGTCCATGAATTTATTTTGAAGTAGCTCACGAGAATACAGCATCACAGGAGATGTATGGACAATATAATGGGGAGTGTTGGAGCTCTGGACAGAGTTTATTTCACCTGGCTTTATGTATCTTTTTTAAGATACTTTTAGATATCGTTTCAGGATACCTAAAGGTATTTTAAATATTTTAACTTGTGTTTTTACCTTTTAAAGTATTTTAAAAGTATTTTAAGGTATTGTAAATATAGGGTTTTAAAAAAATGTTTTAAGTATCTTCAAGATGAGCTGAGTTTTCTAAAATTATCTTTTCTCTCCACTCACTGTACAAGCGAGTTGGTTGATGAGATTTTGTGTAGTGACATCTGCTTTTTGTCCAACAAGCCTACTCTTTCTGGCCAGGTATCACGATCTGAAGAATTCCCTACGATAGTGGTATTAAAGGATAAACTGAATGCAGTTAGAATTTTCCTACTAACTGTAAAAAGCTTTCATTGAGGCACCCAAAGAAGATCCTAAAATTGAAGGCCAGGCTTGGAGGATGATTTAATTGCTTGATCTCAGTTTAAGGATGTTAAAGTGAGAGTCTGAGCAGTAAATTTTTTTGATGGGGAACGGGATGAGGGAACTAGATGTATTTTTATTGCTCATTTTACTTAGATAACTGACAAAAGGAGCGACCTAATTTCCTTGTTACCATCAACACCTCAAAACTAGCCCCAAGTTACCATGTTCTCTCTGAAGGACTTTCACCTTGAGTACATGGCTAAGATTTTTTCATATGTATCCCTTGGGTCCTTTAGTGTTAGGAACTGGGGATAACCTGCACCTCTTTTCCAGTGAGTTGTGGCAGGACTGGGGTCCAATTCTGGAATCATGCACCAGTATCATCTTTGCAAATGAGATAGATTTGCCTCATTTTCTAGGAGTAGAGGCAAATGATCTGGAAGTATTGGAAATAGTGTATTCAGGTGATTTGAGCATCAGCATTTGTTAAAAAGAAAGACAGAACCAGGTTGCAACTCTCATTTTACTGGTAAACTTTGGCATCTTCTGATTCACTTCATGTGGCTATAATTTTGAAATTGTGTGAGTTTCCTGTCTAACAGTTTTACTCTACTTGTTATCATGTTATTTGAGAGGCTGCTAATGATTAGATTTGCGTTTATAGGTGGTTACCTACATAACTGAATTGTATAAGAAATTATTCCCTCAAAGAGATTGAGCTAATGAACTTCTTTGAAGATTCACCATTTGCAGGGATTAAATCATCTTTGCAAACATTTATCTTATGATAGTTTTTGGAATTTTAGTTGGGACAAAATATTTTCTGTGTCTGTTCCTTCTGCAGCTGAAGTTTATTAAGACATTCAGACATATGTGACATTCAGAGTTGAAAATGTGAATGAAAATCTAAGCATAAAAGACTGAACTGCCCACTGTGTATTTTCTGACATGAAATTACCTTTCTTACATGTATCATTTTGCACTTACCTTCCTTTTTTTCTTGCTTGAAAATCAAGAACAAAATAGAGAATGTAGCCTTGAAAGAATGGATTTTACAGTCAAGTTCTGCCTAGAGTTTAACTAAGACTAATCTCTGGGTGCCAAGAGACATACATATATTCACATACTGCTGTATGTATTAACTGGAAGCTGATTTTATGGACTTTCATATTTTTTCCCTTTTTCCCTCCAACTTTTGAAAAGGAAACTCCTTCTAAAGCCCATGCTACTTTCATGGTACGTTCAATAGCTTTGGGTTTATCTTCATTACTGGATAGAAGAAAGATAACTTGGAAGGCAGACAAAATTTGAAGGATTTCAGAATCTGCTTACAGTTAAGAGGAAGTGATAGGTAATCCCTCTCCCCTGGCCTTGGTTGTACAGGGACAGAGGAACTGACTTCATGAGACATCCATAACTAATGTGGCCAAGGGAGCACAAATTGTGTGCAATGTGCATGGTTTTTGCAACCAGGGTTGCACTGCTGGGTCCCACTTGATATATCAGTTTTCAAGAAATAAGCCATAAGTGACACAACAAACAGTAGTAAGGCGGTTCCATAAGAACACCTAAGGTCAAATGATCAATTATGATCTGTTAACTCTGTGGAATACGAGATGGTGTGTCTTTACCATGAAAATAAACAAGAGGAGCTGTAACTGAATGAAACAAGATGATGTTTACTAGTGTGAGTGGTATATAAGGTGCCAGCTACATGGTGTCTGAGTGACAGAAAGACCCCAAGCTTGCTAAGATGTTACCGGAGGCTGGAGGATATAATTGCATCGTGTCCCATTATTTCCTGTGTCTCCTGTGTGCCTGCACATGTACATTGCTCAAATCTAGATTTTTCAGTTCCTTTTCCTCTGCGCTTTTTTCTGGGCTGTATTCTGATGGCTCTCAGGTGGACTTATTTCTCCTTCTTTCTTCTACTACAGCAGTGAACATTCCCTGAATTTTTTAGCAGTTGTTTGTTAAAGTTTTACAGGTTCTCTTTCTTCAAATGTCATGTTCCAGCTTCTGTTGCCCATTAGTGTTTGTTTTGGTTACCTTTTGTAGCATATGACTACAGCTTGTGCCCTTGGTCTGTATTACAAATTTCTGAGGTCAGTCTTGTTTACATCTCTTCTGGGGTTAATCTTCTTTACATGCCATGCTGTATTTTTTAGTTCCGTTTTTGACTTGATTCCTTGTGTGAATATTCTATACTCCTTGAATGAATATGACCATCGTGTTATTTGGAATATTTTTTAAGTTAGTTTTGTGAGATTTTATTTGGTGGGGTTTTTCAGGGAAGGGAACGTTTGTTACTTCTTTTTTTAATCCTCCCAGAATAACTGTAGCTGCCTGTCTTTTGTGTGGATGTGCATTTGTGTGTTAATATCTTTCTGGTACCCGGTGGCCAGATGCCTCTGAGCTCTGCTAGTGCTGTGAGCCAATTGTAGGCTGCATGACTGTGGTTTGCATGGCGCTGAGCCCGAGCTAACACATCCTGCCTCTCAGCAGGTCTTGCTAGCTCAGTCTTGGTGCCTTAGCCAACCAGCAGCTATGTATTTTCTGTCTGCTGTGGAGTGTAGGCATATAGCAGCTCACATGCTTGTGATTTACTGCATACTTCCTATAGAGTACACAGCTCACGAGTTTATAGTTGGCTTGGTGGTTGCCTGGCCATTCTCTTTCCCAGTGATGAAAACAGCAAGACAAGGGCTATATGTTTCGTTCAGACCCTGGAGATAAAAGCAGTATTCCAGGATTTAGCAAATATATACATGAGACATTTTAAATGTGTTTCCTTCCCACTCTCCTGTTATGCTGGGTAATTATCATTCTGTCTGCAGGAGTTTGCTGTCAGTGGTTTCACTTTTGAGGGTATTATTAAAATTTGTGGTAATTTATCAGGCTACATTTGGATTATATATATATATATCAGTCTTTCATTTTCTGCCTGGAGATGAGATATAGTGAAGTCAGATCTCTTTCTGTTGTGGTAGAGTAAGAAATCCTTCACCTCCCCAGGCTTCTGTTCCTTGGAGATAAAGTAGTTCAAACACAGCATATACCGAGTGATAGAGAGTGGACAGAAGATCTGATGATGCATCTCTGTCATGAAGGTTGCAACTTCGTATCTCCTCAGCTGCAGTTCTGCACAGAATTTGTTTTACTGCTTCTAAAATGTGGATATAAAGTTTGTTGCATAAGTTAAGCATATGATAATAACCGGTGGACATGTGGGGAAATCAGCTTGTTTTCAGACTGGCCTGTCTTTGTGTTGTCTTCTCTGTGTTCTCAGCCTTTGGAAAAACATCAGTGTTACATTTTAATAGAACAGAGTAGAATCTCACTGACTTCCACTTTGCCCAATAGCAAAACAAGGTGCAAGACACTTCAGAGCATACTTAGTTGCATAAAAAGAATTTCTTGGGCAGAAGCATCTTTGTAGTTTCAGTGGAAGCGATTTTTTTATGGAGTGGAGCCTAGTTGACTTGTTTGGATGTAAGCCTGTTGAAACAGTATCAGATTGCACTCTCTTCTGTCATAATTTTACTTGGATCTCAACTACTGTTCATATGCTGTTGTCATACATCCAAGTGGAGTACTCCCATCTTTTTCTCATTCTGAAATTTTTAATCTCTCAGTGCATTCCGTTTCCTGTCCCTGCACATCCTGGGGTATGGCACGCTTTTGCCCATGCATTTTCTCTGAGCCACTTGCGTCATCCTCAGTACAGAGACCACATTGTAGAAACATTCTCTCCAGAGTTACTATTTATATATTTTAATTTGCCCCCATCCAACATTTTAACTGTTCCTATGTGGATTCCAAGATTTTTGTTATTTAGCAGTAGTTCCCTGCTAAAACTGCTGAGATCTTCAGGAAATTACAGTGCAGAGATTTGCAGATGGTTGGAGACTTGCTGAGGCTGTACTTCTGAAGGTGGCACAGACAGATTTGCCCAATGTTTGAATGAGGTATGTAGAAAGACAGAATATTTAATCATAGCTATGGCGCTTGAAATTTTTACTCCATATAACTGCAAAGGCTTTTTGTTGTTGGAATATCGATGCTTTCAGTTTTACATTTTCTTTGAATGAGAAACTTCTTTCACTCAGAAAGTTTCGACTATTATGATGAATGCTTCAGCTATGAATTGTGACAATAGCTTTTTTTCTCTATAATAAAAGGGAAAAAATCTAAAATATGACTTTGTGCATTCTAAAGACAATTTGAAAAAATTGCAGACTTCAGTTTTGGGGAATTTTTGTTTTGCTTTATCTGAGAAAAGTGATGAAATCTGTAACCCTGCAGTCCCCTGTTACAGCAAAACTCATGGCTTTTTAGGAGTCCATGGCTACTTGACTTCCCAAAGGAATGCCCAGCCTAGAGCTTCCAGTTCATATAAAAATTTTCAGGACAGTTTGGTCTGCTCTATATGCCATCTCAATTCCTGTATTCCTGTTTAGGTGTACTGTGGATAATAGTTCTGAGTGACAGTGGGAAGACCATGTTTTACTGCCATTAGGAGAAGCAATGCTTCAGCTCATTGGGTACCATTGTTGGTTATTAGATAGGACTTAAATGTACCTCTGATACGAGCAGAAGATTAATGAGATGTAGAGCTGTGGGCAGTGTTAGAAGACAAACTACACCACAAAGACTGGAACCTGGCTTTGTCAGATAGGACAATGTCTGGGATCCTCCCTAAGAAGGATTAGTCAGCTAAAAAGAAGTCTTACTGAATTTAGTCTAGAATTTTTCTTTACATTTGATTTACCTGTAAACATTTGTTTTAGTCATGTTCATAAAAACCTAATTTACAGGGTAAATTTTGTCTCTATCTTGCCATAATAAAATAAATTGAGGCAAAATCAACAGTCTATGTGGTCTATGGAAGAAGCAGAGCCAAACAAAGGCATCTTTGCCAAGATGTGCCTCTAGGACCTGTACCGTGGGAGAAGATTTCTTGCCAGTCTGTAAAAACCAGTATATTAGCAGATGGTGACCTTTGGGAAGTAGTTGTGTGTGCTGGGCACAGAAGGAGCAGATGGCTCTGGGAAAGCCTCAAACACAGCATACCGAAACAAATTCATAAATATTCAGGGTGTGGTAAAGACTGTAGATGTATGAACGTTCCTCTCAGGGCAAATGTGGGTGTGAGGGGTCCCATCCTCTCATTCTACCTGCTTGTTCCTTCCTTGATGGACGTGAGTCATGATGCCACAATCTGAGGGGCTATGCAGTGTATCAGATAAGGAAGGAGACTGAATTTCGCAACTACCCAGTCTATACTGGGTATACTGGGAAAGTGAAGAAGGGACTGTACAGGAAACTGGCTTTAATATTGCCATAGCTTTTGGGGAATTAACAATTGCTCTGTAGTAGCTGAGTATCTTTTTGAGGTGGAGGTGTAATTAGTAGTGTTTCTGAGGTCAGCATTGTTCACAGCTCTCCAGTGATGAGAAGAGTGTGATAATCCACCATGTTGAATTCTTTCTCTGATATTTTTTCTTTGGTGTTTTTGGACTCCCATAATGTTTGTTCAGCTGATATGTGCTTTTGGTATTGTAAATGAGGCTGGACTACGGTTAAGTGCCAAGGCCCCCAGGAGTACAATCAATCTTTTATACTCCATTTATATTTTCAGAGTATTTTTCCTAGGAAAAATTAATATTGTTATCCTTATAGATGGTTTTGCTGCCAAGTGTACATGCAAAAAAATATGAGCAGCATTTTCTCCAGCATACTGTTTTATGTAGAGGGTAAGATGGACCCTCTGGTCATGCTTCATGTCTCACTTCAAGCTGACCTTGTGAGTGGATTTACAAATTCCTGTCTTTGGGTCTCTCAAAGATATCTCGCTAATGTCAGAAATCTGAGAAGTTTGATTTGTGAAAGATCTGTTGGATCACTTAGTCCTTTTACTGTGGGTCTGTGCGAATTACTTCTCATGAAGTATTTTCACATAAAACTTTTTCATTTATGGTGATTTAATACAGTTTAATTTCTAATGTTTATGCCACACATTGTCTCTTAGAAGATCAATTTTTCAGGGCAGACACCACTGAGGGTGCTCTGCGTCTGTGAGACTGTGTTTTGGAGCCACTGGCTGGGATTTTGGTGAGGAGTTACTGAAGATCATCTTTGTAGGAAATGACTGCATTTATGATTCAGTCATTAGGGATTACACATTTCCATTTCAAAACTAAATTTCAAGGGTTTCAGTTTGTGATGGGTTGACCTTGGCTGGCTGCCAGGTGCCCACCAAGCTGCTCTTTCACTCCCTCTTCTCAGCAGGGCCGAGGGAGAAAATACAAAAAAACCCCCAAAACCCTTGTGTGTCAAGGTTTTTGGGAAAAATGCAAGTACTGCACTCAGAAACAAAGCAAAATAAAGGTTTATTCTCTACTTGCCATCAGCAGGCAATGTCCAGCCACTTCCTGGAAGTAGGACTTTGGTACATGTAGTGGTTGCTTCAGAAGGCTGCCTTAATCATTCATGTCCCCTCTCCCCTTTTCCTTTTGTTGAGCATGATGTTTTAAGGTATGGACTATCCCTTTGGTCTGTTTGGGTCAGCTGTCCTGGCTGTGTCACCTCCCAAGCCATTGTGCACCCCCAGCCTACAGAGGTGATCTTGGGGATGACGCTGTGCAAGCACTGCTCAGCAGTAGCCAAAACACTGGTGTTATCAGCACTGTTCTGGGTACAAATATAAAGCACAGCATTCTAATGGCTGTTATGAAGAAAGCTAACTCCGTCCCAGACAGCCCTGGTGTACAGTTAAATAATTTACTGTAGTGATGTTTACATCTCCTATACAGAATATTCTTTTCAGGTCTAAATGACTGATGGCATCTTTATTATTTAACATTTTCTGGAGACTGAGATCTTTTTTCTTTTGAACTTATACTAGCTAGGAATTTTAGTGGGCAACATTTCACAGAGCTTTGTTCTTCATGAAATGTTACATTACTTTGTGATTTTTGTAGCTTAAACGTACATTTTGAAGTTAGGTAGCAAAATCCAATAATGCATATGTTAATTCTGCTAATATTTTAAATAATTTGCTTTTTTAATGGTTTCAGAGTAGCTGCTCTGAGAACTGTAGTTAACCTTAACTTGTGAAGTGATTTATTAATAGACAGTAGGAGCCCTTTCCGTCTGACTGAGGTATTAAAATAATATTACGTTGAAACTATCTAGTTCCCTCCCTCTCTTCTTCTGTTCCTTTGTAAGATGAATAAAGGTCATTTGAAGTTAATGGCTAGTACATTTAGAACTAATAAGAGAAAATGCTCTTTTTAACAATAGGTAATCTCTTTTTTAGGCAGGGCTGAACCCATTTCTAAGACGTGTTCACTTGCTCATAATTCTGGTAAACTTCAAGCAGTAAGGCTGAACATTTCCAAGTCTGCTGTCTGCGTCAGGTCAAATTTGAAGTTTTTGTGCAAGATACGCAGCAGTTTCCAAGGCTGAGACTATTCCCTTACTTGGAATTATTGACAGGTTGTTTGTTTGTTTTGAGCAGTTGAGTTCAACTGAATTGTTGAATAGCTCAGCTATCTTAGCATTTAGGGATAAGGAGTTGAACCTTGCTGAGATGAAAGGGTCTTTTATGCTAGTCATGTGTCCTTAGCCATGGAAGTCTGTCCAATGTGGATAAAGTTTTGTGTGACTTCCGATATAGAAAGTTCAGAGATACTCCTAAGACCTCTTTCCTGGCACTAGACAGTCCTGGAATATCATGTTCACCCATGTTTAAGGAAGCCTGAGAGTCAGTGTGAAGATGGAGAGCGTTTTGGTAGAAGGGAGATAATTGGCAGTGAATATTCGAGTGCCTTGGGTAAAGGGATTTAATAAGAAGCGGTGAAGAGATGGACTGGACTAGTTTAGAAACTCAAAATGATACAAAGTGATATCTGAAATATGGTGATCAAATGGAAAGAAAGTTGTGGAGGGGTTGAACCTTGGGGAGATGAACAGAAAGAAATGGGCCCCTCAGCCCTTGGTTTTCTCAAAAGCCCGAGTAGAAGGATCTGTTTCCTTTGCCTCAGGGTGGCATGAAAATATTATACTTGTGTGAAATCTACAGCCAGCTCTAAATCTGGAACACAGGAAAAATGGTAGTTTCTTGATGTGATAATTTGCTGCCATGTCTCAAGGATTTGTTTGATGAGCTGTATTAAAGAAAAAGCAAAAGTTATTAACATACTGATTGAGATTTAGGATGCAGAAGACAAACTATATTCTATGTAGCCTTGTCAAACTTAACTTTTGTGCTTTAGAGGTATTTCTTCCTGTGCATCACCATTGTAACATTAAGTGCTTGTTTGTGAAATAAACCTAAGCCAACCTTGAATTTGGTGCATGCACTGGGTGTTTCCTGGTTATCAGCTGTGTGAAGGAGAATCCTGCTTTGTCTGTGCTACTGCTCTCTCAGGTGTTGTAAAATCTGGATGTGTGTAGTGAGTAAAGCAGAGGATATAGGGAGTAAAAGGAAGTTGCTATGGGTAAGACAGCTGAATCCATCCGTGGAGGCATGGGTCCTGACTCTGTCATTGATGCAGTTTTGTCTGTTGCTCAACAGTGACTTAAGATTTTGAAGATTTCATCTTGTTTCTTTATGTTGAAATTGGGTACTCCAAGACTGATTTGCAGAACTGGGTATTTGTAAAGGTAACCCAAACCTATAATTTGAATGTATTGTGCTATTAGGAATCAGAGAGTGAACACCCTGAGATCCCTGTATGTTTTTGAAAATTAGGCTTATTTTACCTCAGTTTGCAGGTCGTCCTAGTAGTATGGATATTGCCATTCCCCCTTTCCAGGGTGCATTATGAAGGCAGATTAATGGCTGTGATGAGAGCTATATAAAATCTTCTCAGGAAGCTAATATTCCTACCTTGACGGTAGGATTTGAGTAGTCTACCACAAAAAAAGGACACAACCACATATGGAACCATCTCTGCTGTGTACACAATAAAGCAGGAGGCCTTGTCAAAGGATAATATATGAATACCTGATTAAAGACAATGTTCAAATGCATATGTGCAAGAGGGACAAATTAAGCTTGTACAGGCAGCCATTCCATAACTTAAAAAGGTTTGACTTCATGATATTCTAAGTACTCTTTTCATGCAGTATTTTTTTAATGTGTAATTTATGTTTCAGCTGGGAAGGAGACTGGTAGAATAATCATCAATAGAGGATGAAATGTGAAGTTGTGTATTAGAAGACCTCCAGATTTAGTTGTAGGTATTTTTCTTTGTGGTAACTGATAATGAAATGACCACAGAGAGTGGTATTTCCACAGCTGCAGTACTCATAGAGCAAGCCCATGGCACCCCTGGAGGAGGCACTTGTTTGGGCACTGGGAAATTTTGTCCAGTTGCTGCCTTTCTCTGTTAATGGATAAAGGCAGGCTTCTCCTTCAAAGGCTGAAAGCCTTTCACAAGTGCTTTATTTACACTAAAAAAACCTCGCTAAATTGCTAGGAGCACATAGTGGAAAATTAAAACAACCATGTTCTTCTCTATTTTCTATTCTGTAGGTAAAATACAAAAGAGACTTTGAAGAAAGCAAAGGAAGAGGGTTCAGTATTGTGACCGATACGCCCGAGTTACAAAGACTGAAAAGGACTCAGGAACAAATCAGTAATGTATGTGACTGCAACCTAAAGTGATTGTAGATGGAGAAATAGTGTGTCTAAGAAAAGGTGTGTTTGTTGGTGTTTTTGATGAAGTCTGTGCGAGTGAACAATCTGATTTCGGTGATTGATTTGTGTATGTCAGATTTTGAAATGCGTGTAACTGTATACCACGGACTTGTACAGCACATTGGCAATGTGTGTTCACCTCTCCAACTTTCAATTAGTATGCTCAAAGTATTTTCTGTATTAAAATAATTTGGCACTTTTTCCTCTTTTAATAGATTTGTCATCAAGTAAGAATACTTTTGGAACTTTCAATTTACTTTTTATTTATATAAAGTATATCGATTATGTAAGTTAAAAAGTTTTGTTTCTTTTTTTAGCAGGGGCTGTCAAAATTAGCATAACAAGCAAGATGGAATTTTCTAGAAACAGATACAATTTTGATGCTGAGTTTTAAAAGCAAAGACATGCAAGACAATGCTCTGCAAGATGACAAAGAAATGGAAAATATCAAAACCTAACATATTTCATTAGCTTACAGGAATGGGATTTTTAAAAATAGGACTTTTCCTGATTCATGTTTTCGCTAAGAAAGTTATTTATTTGTACTACATTCTCTTGTAGCATGTTTAACTCACTGCATGATGGAATATTGAGTGATACGTAGTGCAAGTTCTGATATGTGTAAAACAGGTAAGAACTAGTATGAACTAGAAAAGAATCAATACTATTCACTTGACTTGACTTCCCTTCTGATCATTCTTCTGCAGCAGGAACTTGTTCCTATGGATTATTTTGTGAAAATGTTTTTGAATCATTCTCTGTAGTAAAAAAATAACAGTAAGGCATCAGAGACACTCAGTGTAAGTATGATCAGAAGAAAATAATGGGATTTATTTACTTGAAAGAAAAAATCCTTTTTTTCAGATTGGGATATTATTGAAAAAAAAAGTCACTGAAAAATGCTATTTCTTTTGCAGCAATGGAGGTTTACCGTTCTTGCCAAAGCATTCACTAGTTAAGATTTTGACGTCCAGAGCCAGTCTTTGAGATGAAAAATTTGGGCTCATTTCCTAGAGCCTTGGCCAATGGAGATGACAGTTAATATAAGAGCCGTGCAACTGCTCCTGTATGTTGACAAGATGAGAGCAAAAGCTCATCCCTTATGTTCGTACTGGGCTAACTGAAATTACTGGCTTGTGAGAGAGGAAAATGTATTCTTCAGCGTGGCAAAAAGAATGGCCATTAAGGCTTCCATTTGGGATCTGGAAAACTTCAGCAACTCCCTGGTTTTAATCAGCTGCCTTTTTTATTCAAACCAGGAACTTAAATTAGGTCCTCTCATGACCTACATAGCTTCCTCAAGCCAGAGTGACTCCTTTGTGCGGGGTAGCTCTGGAACGCATCAAGGAGATGAAAAGAGCAATGCTCTGGTGAATGCTTAATCCCTTGCACGGGTCTGCTCTCTAAGGAGAGATTGAGAGGAGTGCCCTGCAGCAGGCCTGTGGTGCTCCGTTTGGGATACTGGCCTGCCAAGAAATTTATTCAGGCCTCCCACGCCCAGTACCCTCAACATCAGACTACAGAGTAATATGACACAACTCACTTGCACGTTCTTATCTCTCTCTTGTTCAAAACACATTGGGTTTTCTGTTGTGGGAAGAGGAGATAGTAAAAACAAACAAGTAGTTTTGTGACATGGCAAAGTGCTTTCTTCCCATCTCTACTTTTGAGTGGATTAAGGGAGTATCTGTCCTAGTGGAAGATCTTGTTCCATGATTTGTGATCGTATCTGGTTCCTGAATCAAAGATACTTACCTGCCTTTTCAGATCCAGAAACAGCTTTTTAAAATGGGAAAAGTGGTTTTATTTCAGGTTTTTCCCCTTGGTCCTTGCATGTGTGAGTACTTTCTCTTAATTTCTAACCACCCAGTTCTTAACAGTATAGATTTGATCTATCCAGTCTTGACAATAGAGAGTTGTTTTCTTTATGTAGGTAGCTGGAAAGAGATTCCAAGTCAGGGACCCTATTAGAAATAATTAGTCTTGAAGGGTAAAATGGAATTTTTAAATGTGCGTGATAAAAGAAGTTGCATTTAATTTCTGTTTACACTGAAATAATTAATTTATAGCATTATATCCTAGAAAGATAATTCTTTATAGGCCACAACTTCAATTTAATTAGAAAGCTCCTGTATTATAGGAATGCCTTCCACACAAAGTAGTTTCTGTATTTGTCAGATAAGCTGTATATATCATGGACTAAGGATCTAATTAAGGTTTCAAGACACTGAAAGGTAAGCACTTTAATAATTCTAAAATAATTTTAATTTTCATATACAGAAAAATGGAAGAATACTAATATATCTATTTAATTTTCAGTTTAGTTTTGATTTCACCTTGAAGTACTAGAAACTTCTCAAAGAGCCTATTTGAACCAAAATTGTAACTACTTCATTGAAGGGGTAAGTGAGAACAGGTAATTTTGTAGATATCCTTGATGAAAATCAATAACAAAATAGATTTCATAATAATGAATGTTAAGTAACAAGATTGTCTTTTTTGTCCTGATATGAAGTTCGGCACTATATGGATATGAGCACAGTACTCTGACTTTTAAAAGAATCTCTTGTGCTATGAATATAAAACTTGTGAGGAAAAAAAATCTTGGGGGAGTGGAAGGAGAGTGGATAGATAAAGGGGGTTGAATTTTGGTTGATATTTTGCCACCAGCAATCCTTCCTCTGCTGATTTAGACCAAACTTGTGGACTTTATTTTATGGCTCTTATGGAGGTATCAGGACCAGAATGCAGCTTCTTAGACAAGAATGAAATTTAATCTCATGCTTTTTTAGCATTAAGAGCCTCATTCTGCACATATACAACATATTTTGGCATTGAATATCTAGTCAGTACACAAAAAAATGTATGTTGTTCACACAGAGAAATGTGTACATTTTGTCAAAGGACCTTGTCGTGTTTTTTGTCCATTTTGAACTTTGATAAGATTTTCAGAATGACTGCAGATATTCTCAAAATGAAAGAAAACCCCAACCCTGTGTATTTTTATAGGTGGTTTTGCAATTAAAATAGCTGCAAACTAGTTTTGCAAGGAAGAGGTTAAGGTGGCAAAAGGAGCAGAATAAATAAAGATGATTGCAGAAACTATTGGTCTATCATGACACAGGGCTAAATGAGGGAGTAGAAACTCAATCTAGTAATATTTTCTTTGGGGAAATGGAACACTTTCAGCATTCTGCAGCAATGAGCTGCAGCTTACTGCCACTGCACTTTTATGTGTAGATATATGACTTGAAGCGTGTTTTATCCTATGTGAAATAAGTTGCTCTTTCTTAAATATGTTTCTGGTAAATGTCTGCAAAGTATAAAAGAAAACAGGTGTCCGTACAAATTGATGGAGTCGGAAGCTTTCATTAAGATAAAGGCCAGTGCTTGGATAGTAGAGGTTGCTGGCTTGGTTGTATGGCTGGAAGGATGCATGGAAGCTTTCACAGTGCTTGTGCTCATTGCATTAAGAGCCCATGTAAAAGTATTCCTCACTTCCGCATTAATGCTGTTATGAACTTAAATCACATAAGAGCAAGAAGCACCACACATTTGTGCCCTTCCTCCCTCTCTTGGAGTGACAACAAAATGAAGTCATGTGCTTCATTTGTTTGCATGTGTTTGTATTTGTTTGCATTTTCCAGTAGGTTTGGGTTGTATCTGAAGTGAAAATGGTATCTTAATGTGAAGAAGGAAAACAAGAAAACAGATTGAATCTGCTTTAAAAAGCACAGTTCCAAGGTATCCTGTTTTGGTGAAGAACTTAGGAAGGACAGTAGAGTTAATGAAGAGAAAGTCACTGAATCACCCCTCTATGGGGTAAGGGAGTGGCTTCCCAAGTATCAGTAGTTGAACTCCTCACTGAACTTAGTGATGCAGAGAGTGCATGAAGATCTTATAGCATTCTTGAAAGAGTTGTATGTGGGTTCTAATGAGAAAAACTGTATTAATTTTCTTTAAATGTCTTTAATGAAATGTGATGCATGGTGTGGGGCTTTTAATCATCAAGGGTCGCATTCTGTCTCCAGTTAAATTTATACAGCTTCAGGGGATGCAGAGGAGGACAAGAATTCTCCCATAATTTGAATCAACTGAATGCCAGCTATCTGGACAAAGACAAAAATGATAAGGAATTGGGCACTACCTCAGATGTGATAAAATTCCATCTTCAGTAGCATCTAAAGGAGGTCACAAACCACATTGCTACTGTAGTTGTGCACATCTGCACATCTGAAATTAGAAACTGTCCCTAACAGACACTGAGCCATGGCTCCCTGTTTGGAAGCTATTGGCAGAGTTGTTCAGTCTGTTACTTGCTCAAACATAAAACGATCTCTTAAATTGCCAAAACAGATTGTAGAGAAAATTGGCAGGAGAACATGTTAACAACATGGCCCAGAGCTTCACTTGTAGGATTCACAGCACAAAGCCTGCAGATACTTGTCTCTAAGGGCTTTTTTCTTTCCATTGAATTCAAATGAAGGAGAAGAATAGGGAACAAGAAAAATTGAGAGTGGCATCAATGTCTGCATATCACAAAACCAACCCTGGCACATCAATGGAGACTGAGTAAGCGTTTTAAATCACGTGTGAAACCAGCTTATGCTGGTCTAGGCAATGCTGGGGTTTTACTGCTTCTGAAGTAATGAATACTTTATTTGTAAGCATGATTTTTATCTTACTGTTTCACTGGGAAAGTAAGCATTTATTTATGTATGACAATTGTGTTGACTACCATAGATGGAATAGCACTTGCTGAGCAGTGCCCTAGTGCTGCATGTCTGTGGCAGGTGTGGTCAACCAGATGCACCCTGGTCCTGATTGATTGCCTTCTGCTGCCCTTGGTACCTCTGACAGTTTAACACCAACTGCAACTCCAAGAGATACTCATTATTTGGTATGCTGTATGCTTAATTCCACACAGCTGCACTTCCAGTATCTGCGTATAACTCATGTGATTAAGCATCTATCACTTGAGTTCAACAGCATTTTTTCTGTCTGGAAACAAGAAGGTTGAATGTATCATTCCTACTGCTAATATGAGCTTTTCTCTGCAAGAGGGTGGAACTCCTGCTGTGCTCCTGTGCAGTGAACATACATGCACAGAGTCACACCCAGCCTTGTTCTTTCTGTGGATTGCTCTTCTAAGCTTGTTTTGTATAGATACATGGAAATTCTGAGAAGTCTCAGGTCCTTCGACTTTATAATAGTTCTGTGTTGAAGTTTGACTTCTGATTTTCAGAAATAATTTTGTCTTTAAATGTAAAGTCCTAATAAATGCTTTAGAAATGACATAACAGAAGAATTACATTAATTTTTCAATGACCATGAGTATTTTTTGCAGATTTTTACATAGGTTTTATATTTTTTAAGCTTTCAGAAATTTTTAAAATGACATTCTTAAGAAATGATGAATCTAAGGAAATGGAATTGGTATTTTAAATAGAACTCATGCTAAATAAGAAAATAGGAAGATTTGAGAATTCATTTGAAACCTCAAGGTGTATTCTACTTAAAAATTAGAGACAGTGTTAAAGTAGTTCCTATGTATATGAGTTCTTTACCTACATTTTCAGGAAAAATTTTGAAGATACTTAGTGGCCTGCTGCTTCATCATTTCTTTTTGCTGTGATCCATGTGCAGGACAATAGTCACCAAGTATTCAGCTTTCTAATATTTTCTTTCATTTACTGTTTATTTACTGTATGTTTTGATACTCCACACACCATAAAATGTTGCAAAAACGACCTGTAACTTCTTAGTGGAGTTTTCATCAAAGCTTCTTTCTCACTTTAACTGCATTCATTTACATTGTTTTCAGAGTTGTCCAAGAAATAAGGAGGTATTGGAATCCCCCAGTATGGAGATTATGGATATGTGATCTTTATTTAAATGGAGAACTAAAGTACAGCCATTATTCATGCTAATACAGTAAGTAGCACCTAGAGTAAACCAGTATCTTCTGTGTAGCCTCCTTTTAGAAGTAGAGGGAGGCACAGTCTTTGCTAGGGAATTTTATAGTTGTTGGAGAGGAAAAGATTGCTGAGAATCCAGAGCAGTGTGTTCATGATTCATCTAGGGTGGCATTGACTTGTCTTTCTGTTCCCATAACTTTTTCAGATTCTCTTTTCTGATCTCTCTTTCTTAATACTTATGATTTACATAACGATAGCTCCCAACATGTGGGAAGAAACAGTATTTTTAGACCCCAGAATGCCAACTTGAAGGATACTTTTTGGAATGCCAGATAGTCATTACAGTAATTCTGTGTGAAACTGTCAATACAGGTGGAACTGAATAATTTAGATGACTTAAACTATGGTTAAATTTCTGCTGAGTAGGTGGATGTTCGGTTTTCAGCAATGTATAATTCAGTTATAGACCATATTCCATGGGGATAGTTAAACAGATGTCCCTAATGAGGTGACATTTTTCACCTGTTAAAGGTCAGCTTCCTGGTCCAGAGCTTGAGAAGCATTATAGTCTATCAGTGATGTTGTTATGAATTTGCTTCTTTTGTAACACAGGTGGAAAGGTGCATAACTCTGCTCTAGAAACTGCAGAAGCATTTTTTCTTTGAGAAGCTGGAAAATTCTGCCCAAGGCATAACGGCATTTTTAAAAATTGTTAGCATTAGAAATAAGGATTTATAATGCTGTTGGTGGGCTGTTTATTACATATCATACTGCCCACAATAGCATTAGATGTGTAAATTCAGATAGGCCTTTGGGTAGCTCCACTGAAAATGTGGTCCATCTGCAAGTCTGTACTGAGGTTCTGGTAAGCTACTAATGGTATGCAAGAAACACATTAGGAAACAGTGTACAATGGAAGTTCCTTTCTGTTGCACACAAGTCTATTTGAACTTGAGTGGGATGTGACCTTGGGACAATTTCTGCCTGGAGAAAGTTCCCTTTCAGCAGCCTCACTGTGAGGATGGTAAGCAATCTCAAATGAAGCTTCTCAAATATGAATCCTCTGAGATGCAGGGGGAAATATTTTAGGTTAAGTGGATGTCTGATAGTCAAAGCAAGCAGATGTGACGCCTACATATCTGCTTCTTAATGATCTTATTCCATCTGGCTTTATTCTATAGGGTTGCTTAGAAAAAATATTTTTTCTCTTTTTTTTTTTTTTAAGCAAGTATAATATGATATTTATTATTGTGGTTTATTATATTTTTCTAGGGTTCAGAAGTCTATTTTATAAGTTTACAGAAGAAATTATTGTAACGATTGCTTTTTTTTTTGTATTAGTGCTTTCATATGAAATCAGTTGATTGCAGAAGTATGTAGCCTCAAAGTTTCAAAAAGTTTTCCATGAAGTTCCATAGGGAGTACTATAGTCTTTCTGATTCTAATTTAAATAAATAAATTTGACAGGATGACTGTAACTTTGCTCACTGTATTGACAAAATAAAATTAGTTGTGTGGTGGAAATCAAGCAAGCCGTCCAGAAAAATCCCTGAAGGCATGGATTTACTGCATATGTAATTGGGTCAACTCATGCATGAGAAATGAATGCGGAATATAAATTTGTTGCCAAACTGTAGATTTTAAGTAGAATTGAATCAAGTGATAACCTAAATATTTTGATAGGGATGTCCCATCATGCTTCTCTTTTGAAAACAGCAAGAAAGCTCAGCATTACAGAGAAATAATTAAATCATGCATTTCTGTAAACTAGAACAGTGTCACTGCAATCCAGAATCAGAGGCATTGCATTCATTTATGTTGCAGGCATTGGTAAATTTTAAATTGAACCTGTATTTGATTAAACCTGTATTTGCATTGATGGGTTGCTTTACATGATATATACTTCAATTCAATAAGACTCCTCTATTCCTTGATGAACAAAATGTTCAATCCAACCAATAAAAATACTTCTGGGGCTTTTTCTGGTAAAAATCATAATAAAATAGAAGAATCTGGTTGGGGGATGCAAAAGAAATTTCTGTGTTGCTGGTTTAATTTTCTATTTGTGATAATATTCATATTTCAATGTAAGGCTTATATGAAAGGCATCAGTAGTTTAGAAAACTGCTACATAATCTTCAAATATGTAACATAACACTTAATGGGCTTCATTTTTAATCCACACTAATTGCCACGTTGTTGACAGATGAACGCATTACAGATACATATTGACCTAAAGGTTTGCTTCTCTACTTGTTTATAACTCTGAAAATCCTGATTGAAGGCTAAAACAGCTATGTAAATGTGAGGAATAAATTGACAGGTATGCCATTTCCACATTTTGCTGTGATATTGACTGTATTACATATGCCTCTTTGGGCTGTATTTTATGGAATGAAAAATTTCAAGCTGTAATGAATATAACTATGAGGTGTTTTGTGGTAACTCTTGTAAGGTCCTGTCCATTGTCTGACCAAAGGATGTGAGTCTCTCTTCGAACACTAGTGACTTTAAGACTTAATCTGCTTGGAAGATTTCTTATATTTACATATAGAGCTCTTTTTTTCTGCTGTGATACTAAGCAACCAAATTATAACAAAACCCCAACAGCTTATTTTTCCGGTATTCTTGAACATATTTTAGTGGTATCTAAATCACTTATTATTTTTAATGAGTACGTACTTTTGAAGTCAGTCTTTTTTTCATATAGAAAAAAGAGAATGAAAATAAAACCTTTTCATGGCAGCTCAACTTGGGAGCTAATTAAAATGAAGCTTTTAAAATGGGAAAAAATTAATTAATCAAAAAGTTGTGAAGTAGGAGTTAGCACCTCCAGAGATCTTTGGGTAGTTGAATGCTTGCAAGGAAAATATAATTTCTAGTTTCCTTGCTTTACTTCATTGTCCATTACCTGCTTATTATTTTACCCTTTAGTTCCATCTTACCTGATGCTTTTGTCCTGTGGATCAGTTGCTAGGGCACCGTCTTGGGCATTAAACCTCCTGGAACAAATACTCTGTTTCTTCTAATACCGTCTTTAATCTTGATCCCTGGAGATTTGAATGTCTCACCCCTGTGATGCTCACAGGCTTCACTGACCATGACAACAGGACTGTCTGGTCCTCTGTGGCACTCAGGTGGGTTTTTTTGTTTTGTTTTGGTGGTGTTTTTTTAGGCTGTCAGTAGATATATCAGTTGTGACAAAGCCAGCACTGTAATGAGTATAATTAATGATTGAACTTTTTAACCATCCTAACAGAAGAAAAGAAGGAGCAGAAGTTTACATGTACCATTTCTGCTTGTCTAGAAAGAGCTGAGAGGATAAGGAGTAAATTAGAGTGTAGCAGTAAATTAGGGTGACACAAGATTGCTTTGTAACCATTTCTGCTCTTGTAATTATTCAAATAATGATTTGGTTACAGAAATATTTGTGTACTTTTTTTGGAAGGCTCTTTGTCTCACACCAACACAGTCTTGCTGTTAGAAACCAGATTATTTTAGTGGATAATTGAAGGATGTTTCTTTCCTCCCCTCCCCAGATCTGCCTTGAATTTCTTTCTCTCCTGACTTTTCTCAGTTCGTAAATACTGACTGGTTCAGAGTCCCCAAAGGACAGGGTATAAAGGGGGAGATGCCGAATATGTCACTAAGTAAGCCAGCCACCAGCAGAAAATAGAGGGAGTCTGAATGTCAGTCCCTAGTGGACTTTGGGAAGATCTGATCTGAAGAAAATATAATTTCAGAGGTGGGTTTTTTGAACTTCAAGTCTTTTCTGAACCTCACTTCTCTTATGCCCCTGCTTTGTCTTGCCTTCATTTTTTCTTTACTGGGGAACAGTGGTGTAAAGTGAACCCATACCAGGTTTGGCCAGTCTAGCCCTTTTCTAGCCTTAAGAGGAGAAATATACTCCAGAGTGTGTGACTTCTGTTGCCAGGGTTAACTGATTTTTATAGGGTTTGGCATAACAGGAGAACTGTCCCAGTTTACACAATAGTAAGTGGGTAAGTAGCTGAGGAGGATAGTGTGGCTGGTGTGGGTTTTGGCACAGCAGAGGTGGTCTTTGAGGGAAGACTGGAGGATTTTCTTATGATGAACCTGTGGCAAGACCCAAAGTCTGAACCAGGGGAAGGTCTGGGTGTCTCGAGACTGTGCCTCAGTGTGCCAATACTGAGCAGGGGTCCTGCTCCCTCCTCTTATCATTTTAAGTGGGACAAAGTTACTTTGTCACCTTTGATCTTAAGTGAGATTGGCTACCATTTTGTTGTAGAGCTGGAGCTGCTCAGTAGTGCTGTTCCCTCAGGTACCACTGATGGAAAATGAAGGATCAAAGGATCTGTGGAGGTGCCTTAATCTCATCTCTCATGGTTTCTTGCCTGCTCAGCAGAGATGCTTGCTCTTGTGTGGGCTGGGCTGCCCTTGGCTGCAGTGTTATGAGGACAAAAGGAAGGGCCAAAGGTTTTATTTGCCTTTGCCAGCAAGCTGTAGACATGACCAGGGCAAGGGTAGCAGGCATGGAATGAGGTCACTTGTTTGGCGTTGCCTTTTGTTTAGCATTCCTTCTGCACAGTGCATGTTTCTGGCTCAGATAATAGCTGACATGCTGTCTTGAATTGAATTAGCAGTCAGGGTCCTTTTCAACAGAAGTGAAGTGGATGAAAGGCTCAAAAAAGCTTGGTGGTGATGCAAAATTAAGCAGAATTACCAATGAAGGTGATGGCAAAAGTTACAGAAAGCTGACTTTATTGTGGGATTGGAGATTAGATGATCAGCCTATACTGAAAATTAGTGGAAAAAATTCTCAGAAGACACAAATGAGGGCTGAGCTTTTGGTACACAAAACCCATTAAGCGGAATAAGTCTAGAAAGTCACAAGTAGAATACAACTGCAGAAGTGAATGTGATTATGTACGGTTTCTTATAAGGCAAGAACTAGGAGCACGAAATGTAGCGGTCAGGCATCATACTTAGAAGAAAAGCGAGTATGTGGTGTATAATAAAAACATGAAAGTCATTAATATAGGAACCAGGGAAGACTAGAAGTATAAAATACATTAAAAGAAAGATTAGACAAACTTGTGAAAGCTAAACTAATCAGGAAATATTAACTGTTGTTACCCAAATCCAGTGACAGGGTCACTAAGGCTCTGGCATGCTGATAGCAGGAAACTGAAATTATCTTAGTGAGGGGAGGCTGTTCCACAGGTACTCACCTTGGCATGCATTACTGAGCAGTGACAGAACCGTGATGGTGTCATCAGTGAAACCAGCGAGTCCATCAGTGAGCTTAGTACCTTGTGCTATTTCTAGTCACAGCTGTGGCTCTGTCCTACCAAGTTGTGACCAGCCCATTGTGTCCTTGGTTAACCGTAACTGGTTTGAATGGACAGAATTAAAAAGGATTAATAATTATGCACCTGACTCCAGACACCCTCTAGTATCAGTGGGCTTCATTCCTGACATCTGATTGTCTTCACAGGCTTTCTGTTACAAACTGAGCCTTGAATGGTGAATTTTTGAAGAGGGGGCTGAGGTGCAATGGTAACTAAGATATGATGGGTACTCCTTAAAAACGTACAAGTGTTTTTGCATGGCATGACAGTTGACAGACAAGGTATTAGTCATGAGTAAGATGGCTTTGACCCCACTAGCATATTGCTGGTTTTCAAGTGAAAACTCTTACCATGTTACTTATCATCACACTTGCCTTGGCAATGCAGGACCCTCTTGAAGCATACCAAGTGGATTCATAAACTGAATTATGTGGTCCAACCACCAAAGTGTATACAGTCCATTGGACCAGAGTAGAGCTAGGCCATAGCTGCTTCCCTTTCTTGTAAAATGCAGATTTTATGTCCTTAGAACCATTTCATCCTAGAGATCTGCTCCTATTACACTGCAGAACTTTCTAATGGAAACATTGCTTATGTTACCAGGCTTAGAAATGAGACATCACTTCGAAGCCGTGTCCCCTTGAGACCTGAGTGTGATGCTAACTGCAACTCCAAGCTTTAAAATTCAGAATGAGGAAGGCTGGAAATAGTGGGTGCTGAAAATCAGATTGTTGCATGACCTCTGTTTGCCCTGTCACGGGGTCACTGAGACTTGTCTGGTGCATGCACTAAACTTGTAATTTATGTTTGTGGAGGATGTCAGGAGGAAGATTCATGCCTGGATGTGCAGGTGCTCCATTAGGACTTAGAAAGACGTGGATTGATTAGGTGGTTATTGCCATCTGCAAAATTAGCCTGGTCAGAGACCCCTGACAGGGAAGCTTGGTGCATAACCAGTGAGCCAGACTGCAATTGATAAAGCCTCAAAATGTTGGCAGTAGATAACTGAGATATTTGTGAGTGCTATCACATCTGGTATGCTGGCTCTGAAGTTTTGGGGATGCCATACTGCATCTGTCTGATGTTGGAACTGAATTTTGCCATGATTTTTTGTGTCTGGATCTGCAGAAGATAAACACACAGTTCTCTCTGTGTGTGTGAGATACAGGAAGGAGGGGGGTAGCCAGAAATTTAGCTGGTTTCTGTTGCTTTTGAGGCGGTGCATAAATACATGCCAGATGTATAAATGAGACTTGGGAATTGAGTATATCCCACAGGTATAAATGAGACTTAGGAGTTATCTGGTAGGCTTGTACCTGTAGGAAAAGATATCCGTATGGTTCAGAACAGCATGAGGAACTTGGGGAATCCCAGGAAATCTGCTCTGTGTGAGCAATTTGTTTATATTTTGCAATATGACCTTTTCTGACATAACTCAAAATAAAATGTGAGGGTTGAGAGCTGAGGCATGCAGCCCTTCTCTGTTAAACTAATAAAGGTGGCTGTTAGGATAGAATGTATCCTGTGGATGTGGGTTTCCTTCACCTGTGTATCCTGCTCAGTGTTTGGTTTCTGTTCTCAGATATGTACTGCACAGAAATGGAACCATTTTCTCAGGCTGTTTCTTACTGGTTTTCAAGAACTGGACAGAGGAGAGGGGTTTCAGGAAGTATTTCCTATTGAATGAGCACTTTGACTCACTGCACTTAAGAACGTTGCAATGTAAGGGCCACTGAGGTAGGTCCTTAGCTGTCATCAGTATTTGCTCACAGAAATCTTGCCATGCATATTTTGAGCCTGATCTTGAAACCTTTCTGATTTTTTGCCTTAAATGTCTATCCAGGTGTTACCTGAGGTGTTTATTGTTTGTCAGACAAACAAGACATGATTGAATGTATGGATCAACCATCACTGATCTTGTATGAAGACAGGGCAATACATCTTATTACAACTGGCTTTTGGAAGTCTGCTCTTTATTCCTGATCTTTCTGATGGAATTCCCTGTTGCCTATGTCAAGCTACTTCAGTTCTGTTTCCTTTCCTATAAAATGGGAATAATTGTGCTGAGGGCCTTTGGAAAACTCTTTGAAGTTATAAAGAAAGTGGTAGAGCAGCTGAATGGTATGGCTGCTGATTGTTGTTACTTGTGTGTGTAAATTTTTTAAGTGGTATCTTGGGAACACAGGAAACAGTTAAAAGAAGGAGTGTCTTAAGTCATCATTTCTAGTCTTCTCTTTGGGAAAGGCATATCATTCAAAATTCTCAAAAGCCATGTCAGACTCTTAATGGCTTTAGCCTGCTCTTTTTGAAGACAGTTCCTCAGTTTCACCTGCTGCAGGCAAAAAGCCTCATCTGATTTTCACAAAGTAGTTCTTTATCGCAGGGCAACCATTGCCTTTTCATTTGTGTGGCACTTCTGCCTCTATTACATGTTGAGAGAGGTGTCATTCTGAGCCTTCTGTTATGTGAAGCTGAACAAGTAAGTAGTTTTCATGTGCCTTTCATTATTCCACAAATAAAAAGTCTCACTTTCTTGACTCTGCGTGTTCTGATGGGAACTCATTTGTTTTTTTGAGTACAGAGGCTGAGAGTGTTTTTCACACTATCATAAGTGAGATTTAAAAAATACCTTTCCTGATTAATTTCAGGATTATATTTGGTTTTCTTCATGGCTGTTTTGGTGGCCTGCAATTACTGTGTAATTGATTTGGATATGCAAGTACATCTCTTTCCGACTATCAAACCTGTAACTTGCAGCAGAAGTTCTCTGAAGAACATATTTTTGCATTAAGTAATATGAAATTCCCTCTTAATGCTCCAGACCTCAAACCTGATTAGTTTTACATAGAGAATCTTTTTTATAGCCATACCTCATTAATAAAATTACTTAATAAAATAAATGATGGTCAGACTCTCAAGGTATTTCCTCTTGGTATCTTTCAGCATCATTTTGCTGTTAGCACAGCTTGTTCAATTATTTATGCAATGAGCTGATCTACCTGTCTGAATTTGCAATTCTTGGATCAGTCAACATATTTTCTAACTTAATACATAAACCTTATTTTTTGTACTATTTCTCTGTGGCAATTCAGTAGATTATTAAAAGTCCATATATGATACATATGATTTCAGAATGCTTAATTATTCTTAGGTTCTTTGAGTTTGAGCACATAGAAATCTTCATAATAACAGACATGTTGGAAATTTTGGTGAATATAGAAAATACCAATTGAAATCTTTTATCACAAGGATTTGCAGTATGTTAGTATGCTAACAAGTATTTGCAGTATGCTTGATAGAAGATTATTAAAAAATGTTTTTGAGAAAAAAAAGATTATATGGTGACATATCATATGTGGTGATAGGCTTGAGATATTCCTTGCCTGCTGGTTTCATACAGCTTTTGGTAAAGTTCTGGTAATTGTATTTCCTTTCTTGATGTGAGTATGTGAAACTGTAAAATTTAAAGACCTTGTTAGAAGTCTTCTTCTTATTATTCACTATAAGTGTGGGTGTAGTTCTTGGTTTTGACCTGTTGCAGTAAGAGTTTCCTGGATACTTTTTATTTGAAAGATGCTGAAATTTTGCAAATGCTTTTACTGCAGTTTGGAGCCTTTCAAAATTATTCATAACAGAAGTGAGGACAACCCTGTTTCTGTGCTCAGACTGTGTGATGGGTTATTGCGGGGGGCACTTGTTGCTGTCTCTCTTTGTTGGAAAAGTCTCACTTTGCATACCTATTTTTTGTAAGTTAAAAGAAGTAGAAAGAAGAGAGGCAAAGAGAGAGAAATCAGAATAATTAATGTAAAGTTTCATAGAGCCAAAGCAGATTTCAGATCTGAGTCCCTATTTGAAAAACTTGAACATGGGTCATGCATCTGTGTACGTGATGTGTTATGCCAATTTTATACAGAATTATGGAAATCACATGAAAGTTCATAATTTTAAAGGAAAGGGGTGTGCTGATCAACTTCAGTTCTACTGGATACACAGTTAAATCGATGTGCAATTTAAGTGATGTTTTTCTTGAGAAAAACAACAGATAGATGGCAGACACGTTTGAAATATCAACTGTAACTTTAAATACTGTATTTGTACATGAAAACCAAAGAGGGTCTAGGTTTAATGTGAGAGAACAAAGCTTAAGGTCTTGTGTATGTTTTACTGCTGAGATCAGGTATTTGGCTATTTTACAGACTGTAGTCTTCTCCCTCCTTCCCTGTGTCCAGCTCCAACTCCACCAAGAAATCTGAAGCTCTCATTCTGCTGATGCCCAGCATAAGAAAAGAAATCTAGGTAGTCAAAACTAGTTTGACCTTACAGCAAAGTTCCTTTTTGCCAACTTGACTCTATCCAAATCATTGACGGATTGTAGAGTGATTTCTTCTCTGGAGGCAAGAAGTGTAACTTCCAGGAGAGATCTGAGTTAGTCATCTTCGGTCAGTTTTGCCAGTAAGGCGTTCTGATGTGCCTCTTACTGTCCTGTCTTCCTTTTTAATCTGGGACTGTCCTCTGCCAGCTCAGGGGTTGGTGGCATTCTCCTGAGACTCTCTGGTAACATCTGACGGGAGTGGAGTGTGTTTCGTGGGATGGGATTAATCTCATATTAGCTTGTTATTTTGATTACAAAAGTGCCAGGAAATGTAGAGGCACAAGTGCGTTCTTGTACTGGAACAATGAATCTGTGTACTTGTTCCAAAGACATTTAGCTATCAAGGTAGGGAAGACCAAATCACTTGGTAGATCTGTGTGGTCAACTCTAAATGCCTTGCCAGTGGATTGTTAAGTAAAGGGAAATCCTTTAACTTATGTGTAAGCCTGAAAGTGAGGAGATGTCCTGCTACTCTTTTTGGTTTTTATTTTGTCTCATGTTCTTCGCTGCTATGCTGGATCAACATTGCTTCCTCTTCTGCTTTCATTTTACAAACCATTTAGGGCCGCATTAGGATTCTGATTCAGTACACTAATAGCAGTCTAAACCTGTGTGCATGTGCTTGGTGCTCTAAGTAGGAATTGTGATGATTTCCCTAAAAAACTATAGAATATTTTTAATGCTTTTAGATTTTTCAAGAGCATTTTTGCACCAATACATAAGGACTGTTGCATTTATATGCTATTAAAGCAGTATCAAACCAGATGATAGAAAGCATGGCTTATTTATTCAAATGCAGCTGTGCAACCCTCACTTGTCTAAAAGCAGACATATTTGTAATTGCTAAGCAAAGTTTGTTTATGTTAGAATTATTGCTCCAAATGACCTTGGCAATTTGCAGTCCCCTGTAGCTAATAGCTTTCTGAATGAAAACAGTGGACCCTGAACTCTGGAGGGGAATAAAGTCATGTTTTACTGTATATTAATAGGAATTTTCAAGTATGCTTTTTGTGTCATTTGATAACAGTGCTATTTACTAAAATACTTAAGTACTAAAAGGTATTCAATCTTTCTTATCAACAGTTAACCTTGATAGACCTTGTCTCCATAGATACTCAGCATTTTTTTATTCAATTTTGTTTAGTGTGCCCCCTTCTTAAGTGAGTAGCTTATTTTAAAAATTGTGCCCTTTTCTCTTTTGTTTAATGATAATTCTTTTAAAAGAAACCTGCTGCCACATGGCTAGCAATAATCTGTATTTTTGCCTTATTTCCTTTTCCTTTTTTGTTGTGTGTTTCCTTGGTTACATTTGGTTTTATATCTAGAAGTTGAAGGAGTCATTGCTTATTGAAATAATGGTCTATAAAGACTCCTTTGTCTTTCAAACTAAATTTCTTTTTGGTATCCTGAGTCTTGTTCTTGTATAGGGTTTTGCTAACATCTCTGCTTTATCTGTGCTTTCCTACACAGATACTTTCCATACTTGCCTCTCATACATCTTTAGCTTTGGTTAGAAATACTCTTAAATTAGCACAAAGGAAATCAAGACATTTTAAACACTCTTATTTTTTATTTTTAGATTTTTATTACTATTTAGTTTTTATTATTATTTTAATTATTATTTAGTTTTTATCCTTTCCTGGAATTTCTGGCTCAATCCACTATATATCAGTTCAGTGTATTTTACTGTCATTCTGTTATGGAAATTATGATAATAGTGACTATGAGAATTCCCAACTCCAGTGCTTCATTGCAACCTGCTTGACAGAGAGTTAAAAAGTAGCCTTAATAAAAAGAAATGAGTTCTATTGATAAAAGTGCTAAAAGTCAATGTGGTGACAAGCTGTACTGTCTTGAAAAAACAATTTAAAACTCGTAAATCATAATATAATTTTCTAAAGACTTTTTAATACTGAAGTCTACAAACAGGGGTTGCCTATATGAAGAGCAAAAGAGCATGGAAAAATGTCACTTTGCAGAACTGAGAGGAGATGTCTGCAAGTAAACTTTACTTTGAAAATGTATTTTAGAAATAGAAACGTTGATAGTGTGAGAGCTCTCTGAGTAGTGAAACAAATCCATGGTACGTTTTAAAAAAGCAGTACTGTTGTTCGTTTTTGTCTTTTTTAGACCCTTACATCAACATCTGCGCACAGAAATAAGCATTTTTAAGATGTTCAGGTCGTTAAACTGCGTATAAGGCTGCGCGAAAGAATGCATGAACAAAGTATCATTCATCAGTATTCTACAGTAACTATCTGCCAGCTTCCTTCTGGCCCTTATACTCTGTTTCCTTTTTAAAGGAAGTGAGATCATTCAAGGTAGGCTTGTCCTTGATGAAAGAGGTGTAAAGCATCTTATATTTTTCAAAAGTGTTATTGTTTAAGAGCTTGTCAGAATAGCTTTTTGCTGCTGAATTTTTTTATGGTCAATACTTAGAAATAATCTATAAGAAATAAATGTTTATTAAGAAACTTTTTGGATAATTGAAAGATATGTAACTGTTTGAAAGTACATTTCAGTTGCCAACTTCAACCTCTCTGAGGAAAATTTATAAATTTAATAGATGACAACTTATTAAACCAGTCCATTAGTCAATGTGGGAGACTTGATATAAATTTTTACTCTGATAGAGGAGAATTAACTAGCAGTTTAAAAATTGGCAGTTATTATGGCTGTGGTCTGATTGAAGTACCTATGTTTGAGCAGACCACGACTCCAGGGAGTACCGTATTTATTTGGACTTTTAAAAGGTCCTATTTGCAAACCTTAAAGCAATTAACTCCAATATAGCACAACTGTAACCAAATTGCAATGAAATGCAATATGGCACTGAACAGAGTCAGTCTTGGTTAAGAAGTGATAGTCATGAAGGACCTGATAAAGGAGATAAGCAAAGAATGACACAATATTGTGGTAAGTTATTCAAGGTAGGGGAAGAATAGAATGTGAGCAAAACAACAGCAACAACAATTATAAGTGATAAATTAAATGGAAAATGTCATTGTAAGTTCAGATAAATATGTATGTATAGCTTATATCTATAAAATAATGGCCTCTGTACTGACCATTACCTCTCATATGCTACTTCTCTGATGACACAATCCCAGTGCTTTGTAACAGTTAAAAAAACTATTCAGACATTAGGAATAAATAGGAAAATAATGAAAAATGAAAGAAAATAAACCTTTATTATACATCTGTGGCAGTCTCTTTTTCATGCATACTTTGAATAATGTTTTTAGTTCTGGTATGTTCAAAAAAAAAGTTCTGAAAATCACCGAGAATGATTGAATTCAGTTGGAGGAATGAATGAGTTCTGGCACAGGAGCCTTCAGCCTAGACAAAAGGGGTTTAAGAATTCAGAAAGGTGTTGTAGAAAATTCTGCACAATTATCATAGAGAGTGTAGTCAGGGAGTGTCTTCTGCTGTCTTCTCATGCAAGAACTAGGAAGTAACAAATGAAGCTCCTCAGAAGGCAGACAAACCAAGCAAAAAGAGTTGCTTCCTTGTGGAAAGTATTAAATGGCATATTTTTGTACTAGAAGTCTTATATGGGTGTGAAAAATCTAGATTAGTTCAAGGATAAGGTAAGTGCTGAGAAAAACATTCTGCTGTGGAATGGGAAAAACCCACACCAGGTTCAGGAAATACACCAGACTGAAAACAACTGGAGTCAAGGAATGTGTATGTAGGGGAAGTACAATATATTTTACTCTGTCCATACTGCTTCCAGCTACTGCTTGTGGCCATTCTTGGATAAAGAACAATAGGCCAGATGGACCCTTGGTCTAAGCCAGTACAAGAGACTCTTAAATTCTGTCTTTATATAGAAGTAGTGATAAAACTTTTATATAAAGTATTTTTATAAAAATATGAAATTGAAAACATTTATATAATAGATGGAAAGAAATTTATGCTGAATATAAGTTACTAGCTAAATACAAAGGATACAAAAAGGTGAAAGAGTCCATTATAAATGGCTAACAGAGTTAAAAATAATAAAGCCTTTAAAATAAAGAATCATTTAAAAATGTAGGTTTTAGCTATAACCAGAATAACTTCTTCCAACTTCTTATTTCAAGTCAATGGAATGTGGTTTCTAATCCGATCCTTTCCAATTTTTCTGAGTGTTTCTACATGTTGAATTTGTATATGAAATAAGTAAGCTCTTATTTCACATTTGGAATTTAGGCTTTCTAAAGTTACGACATAAAAGTTACAGTATTTTTGGACTGGAGCAGAAAGATGTGTCCATCCCACTTCCTCAAGATATCTGAAGCTGGACCCAAATTCTGTTTAAAGAGGGTTTGTGGTCAATGAAGCATATGGAGATGGCTAACTGGCAGATTTCAAGGTGTAGCTATTATCAAAGAGGAATCTCAAATGAGGATGCTTTTAGTAGTTTTCCGAGTGGCTAGTCCTTGAACTAATTCTTTAGGTGCTCTGGTGGACAAAATGTTTGCTGGGAAATTAATTATAAATACAAATTTAAATAATCCCAGGGGTAAAAGGAAACTTGGTGATGTTTCAGCAAATACCATTATGGAGTGATTTCAGATTCTGGATTAAATGGTCGAAGGCCAAAACTACTTATTTTTAACAGTCAGATGTAAAATAATAAGTTTGTGAACCTGAAAGTCAAATGATATTTATCACAGGATGAGAGCTGGATTTAAAAGCCAGAAAAATGTAGAAGTCGTTTTAGTTGTTTTTGTCACTCTAGTACTGGGGCAGATAAGGTGATGTCCTTGGAAGTTCAGTGAGGACACCACTGGGTAGAAGGAGCACGATACTGTCAGCAGAGATTGTACAGAATCAGGGCTGATACCAGAGTATGGTGTCTCCATGGCTAGGTGGATTTGAAACAACTGAGTAGAGTTCAGGGGAGGACAACAGAAATGATCCTGGGGATTGTAAAATAATGTTAAGCTACTGGAGCGACAGCTATTCATTCATCTGTGAGAAAGAAATGGTTTTAGTGTTGCATAGAGATATTTGCACAAGGAAAAGATATCAATAAAGCTGGGATTTGACAGCAGTCCTGACAGAGATATGAGAAGGTCTTCTGGCTGTAGATTTAAATAAACTGTATTTTCCTAAAGGTAGTTGAAAGCAGTTTATATTTTTATTTAGAGGAGATGTGGCCTGGATCAGTGCTGTTAGCTGCTATAGAGAACACTAAAAATGCAATCCCATTGTGTCCTGCTCCTTTCAGCATCAGGCTAATTGGGTGTGGGACCTAGAGATGTTCTCTCCCACAGGTATTTAAAAGGACTTGAGATCTTTTCACCTTTTTTTGCAGCGTGGCTGTATCTTATTTTGTGCCCAACTTCTTAACCATCCTGAGACTGAAATTTTTTAATGTACTTGAATTCAATGAAGGGCTTTGGAGTACAAAATGCCATCTTGTGCTATGCAGAGAGATGCAAGGAAGCTGCAAGCAAAGTGAACATAGTATGAGAAAGAGAGACTTACAACTGCTGAAGGCTAGAATTGCATCATCATGATATACAGTCTCATTTCTACAGAAATTTTTTTGGGTTTTCTTGACATCTTTCAGAGCTTTTATGTATGTCTTCTCGGTGTGTGCTCATGGTGGCATAGGAAGTCAAACTTACTCTTCTTTCCTTATTATCACTCTTTTTAACTCCAGTTGATGCCTCACTACCATGTAGCCACTCGCTCCCTGCAGCCCTCACCAGTGGGATAGGAGGAAAAATCAGAATCAGGAAAAAAGTAAAACTTACGGGTTGAGATAAGAACAGTTTAGTACTTAAAACAGAGTAAATAGTAACAATAAACCCAGCTGAGACAATAATAATTGTAGCAGCAACAATAACAACAACAACAAAACAACAGCAACAACAGCAGCAATAATAATAAAAAAGAAATTAACAAAAAGAGAGAAATAAACCATAGGAAAAATGAGTGATGCCCAGTGTAATTGCTTGCAACCTGCTGACTGATACCCAGCTGACCAGCAATCACTCCCTCCCAGCCAATTTCTCTCAGTTTATACACTGAACATGATGTTCTATGGTGTAGAATACCCCTTTGACTAGTTTGAGTCAGCTGTCCGAGCTGCACTCCCCCCCAGGTTTTTGTGTTCCTTCTTGCTGCCAGGGCACGAGACACCAAAAAATCCTTGACTAAGGCTGGCACTACTTAGCAAGAACCAAAACATCATATGTTAGCAATATTATTCTCACACTGAATACAAAACACAGCGCTGTACCAGCTACTAAGAGGAAAATGAACTCTATCCCAGTTGAAACCAGGACATGATCCTTATGTAAATAGGAAGGATTGTAATTGTTTTCTTAGAGCATCCAACACCTCTAGAGCACCTTGTCTTTAAATGGTCCAAATTTCTCTTGTCTTTGCTTGTGCTTTGCTTCATTGATTTGTTATCTCTACTGACTGCAAGACCAGAGAAAGCTGGAGAAATATGTGCTATTTATAAGGTCTTCCTACACCCACTGCTGTTAGGTCTTTCAGCACATAAAGAATTGTCAGTGTAGAAGTTAAGTGACATATGAAGGGCTTGCACAGGAGAAGAGTGTCTGTGATGTCCAAGTACTGTTTCTTTGGGCATTTTCAAAGAACCCAGTAGAAATGGGGCAACAGCAGAATCTGATAAAAAAGTTAAACTATTGTTCAGAATAATCACTGTGTCCAGCCTTCCTGTCATTGGTAAATCTATATTTTTGCCCTTAGGTCAGTTTCCCTTTTGACTTTGTGATTGACTTGTAACACGTTCACGGACATTTTAAGTGTTCTGACCACTGAGAAGCTGAGCTGGAATTTGATTTTTTTGTACTAAAAATTAGAAAATTCTTATTTTTTTTTAGGCAGCATTCATGAAATGAATGCATTTGATTGTAATATGCTGCTTATAATTTATATTCTGCTGTAAGGAGTGGTAAACATTGCACAACTACTTTGAGAATATATAAATATCTGAAATCCATTATTGTTTCTTTAGGTCCTGAGTAGTCTTCTTTTGTCCTGAGATTGTTCCCTTATTACTGGCATGACGCCATAGATAAATGAATATTGCCTTTCTGTTCTTTTTCTCTAAGATAAATAATAAGCAAGACAAAGAAATTGTAAATAAACAGATTTAAATCATCTTGATATTTCCATGATATATTCTTATATAGTTGTTTTACTATTTTATCTTTCTTACATAAGCAAAGCAGGTAGATTACTGTGAAATAAGATTTTCTTTTCCCATTCACTGTTACCTCTACTTTTTAATACACTTTTTAGTATTTCAGCATTTAAGTTAAAAGAGCTATCAATTTCCCTCAACAAACAAATAGGAAACCTAACAATATGATGCTTGAATGTGAGTTTAGATGTAACTACTTCAGTAGAGAAAATAGTACAATGATACACAGGGTGGGTATCAGCTGGTTATGCAGGAAGAGTTCCACAGTCCTTACTGGTATGAACCTATAGATGTCATTGTTTTTCTATAATTATTAATATGCCTTTGTAGAAGCAGCATTTTCAGTTCTGATGGATACATCTGAAAAGCTCAACAAAGTAGAGAAGGTTTGGAGAAATGCTAAAGGATTGATGTAAGGCAAGATTTTAGTCTTTAGGCTAATCCTTTTTTTGTTGCTGTTGAATAAAATATTGAAAGGATTTAATGGTTTTGAAAGATCTTGTGAAGAGAGGATGTTTGTTTGAAGGAAGAAATTGTATGTGTTGAAGAAAGCAGAACTACAATCTACTGTCTGGAAGATGAACTTAAGTTTGAATTAAAGGGAATGTTTTCAAGAGCAAAGATAATCTTGATTAACCGTGGATAATTAACCATGGGGATTGTCAGTAAATGTTCATATTTGTATGAACTTAAAAGGCTAAGTAATGGTTATATTTCTCTGGGTAAAAGTTCATCTTTTACAGCAATATTTGTATGCATGGTAGGAAAACTGGTGAACATTTTACAGAGCAGTTAGATTCAAGACAGACTTACCTATACTTTCCAGGGGTTACGAGTGGCAAAGAACAAAATTTATAGAAGTACTTACTGTTCTTCAGAGTTGATTATGTGTACAGGATTGATGGCTGACCTTAAGGATGCATTTCAGGCTATGGTGTGACATTTGTCTTGAGCTGATATAACATTATGTTTCTATTTAAAGAGATGCTACTGCTGTCTGCTATGACAGTACCAGGGATGTTCCTACCCCTCTGCAGGGAGTTAACACTTGTGAGTTGTGTGAGAAGACTGGCAGAGGACAGGATTCTCTTTTAAGTGACAATGAAGTTCTGAATTGATTTAAGAGAATTGTGAATCTTGACTCATGTGTTTAATGAGGAAGGTAGGAAGTGTCTATGAGGAGAAATGTGTCTATGAGAAGATAGGAAGTTAATGGAGATGGGTAGTAAAAGTACTTATAGTGCTGCAAGTTATTTAAGATGCCCCCACAAAATGTTTAGCTGATCTAATTAAATTACATTTTACTTCAGTTTAAACTAATACAATTTCTGCATGTCTGGAGACAATTTCATGAAAGGTGAGGTTGAAGAAGGTCACTTTCTATAAGATGCTGCCCAGGATGCATATCAGAGAGTTTAATGCTCCTCCACCCTTAATGTTCATCCTTTATTCCTCCATCTTAAGAAATTATTTTAAGTTAAAGCCTTGATAATTTTGGTTTAAGGTGTGCCAAAGGTTTGATGCATCACTGTGCAAAGAATTAATGCTAAAAGAAAGAACTGTGTTCTCACATAGGGTATTGAACAAATTCCTCTGAAATATGGTCTGGTCCTTTTCTCTTTGGTCTATATATAGGCTAACAGCAGATCCTGCTTGTAAGGGCTGTGAACCCATACGAATTTCCTAGTGGCCTTTCTTCTGCCTTTTCATGTAGGTAAAAATCTGCCCCCAGGGTGAAACTGGACTTTTCCAGTATACCAAGACTTTGAAGTAACAGACTTTAAGTTTTGGGTATTTCTGCAACATCAAAAGGCTTTATGGCATCCAAGCCCCTGCTCTGTAGGGGAGACAATAAGCACAGCAATGAAACTGTTTCTCAAGGCTACAGGGCGTAGCTGTACAGGTGTCTTAGGATGGACATCTTTGGACAATGCAGACTGGGATATGGGAGAGCAGAGGTATGGCACTCAGGAGAAAATTCTCCTCTCTGGCAAAGTCATTAAGGATTTCAAGGGGCTTTAAAGGTGTAAGTGCATTTTCAAAACAATTCCAAGTTTGTTATGTTCAGAAAAAAAAGATGAAAATATTTGTGCATTGCTTAATGACTAAAGGTTACTAGAAAAGTTAAGAAGGATGTTAAAATGTTTCCTTGTGTCACATCAGTCACATGCCTGTATTCACTTGTGTCAGAATGGACATGAATTCTCCATTCTGCTTGCAGAAACCACTTCCATTATTGTACCTCAGATCTTAAAGATGGAGATAAAAGGGAAAGGTAAAATTTAGGCAAAAATATCCCTCTATTTTCCCCCGGTCATGAATGGTGAAAATAAAGGAGATATAAGACAACAGACATAGAGGCCAAATGTTTTTCCATATTTTAATTGGTAAAAGGGAAAATGTAACAAGAAGTTTGCCAAAGACTGCATTAACATAGTCCCTTTTTGCACTTGGTCTTGGTGCCAGTTATAATTAAAAACAAAAAAAAAAAAAAGAATTTTAGTACTTAATTGATCATTTCAAAGCCAATGTATGAGATAATACTGAAACTGTATTAAACTTCTTAAATGAAAGTTATGCTGCAATTTAAGAAAGAGAAAAATTGTCCTATTACGGGCTGGTTTTATATAGATAATGGATGCAATTCATTTGATGAGGCTTTGTAATTTTGTTGTGGTGTATGAAATACCATTTCATATATGCCTTTTGGCATTTTTCATGCAAATTACTTTTTCATCAAATGCAGTTTTTGTAGTACTAGCTCTGATTTCCAAAAGATTAACATTCAAAATAAATTGATGCATAAGTATAGAATTTGTGCAATTAAAATGTGCTCCAAGAAGAGAGAGGAAGTGGTTTAAGAGTTTGCTGAGATGCTTATTGTACTTATGACTGTTGCAATGACAATAGATGCCAGTGTTGACCCTATGTTACTAATTTAATTGCTCATAGGGATATAAATTTTCTCTTTGAAAGCAATAAAGACAATGTTTTTATAGAATCAGTGGTGAACATTGAGACATCCATTGTGTTTTGTCCATAATGTAAAACATTCTCTCATAAAGATAATTAAAAATTGGTTATGTTCCACATGGTAGTGACTGGGATAATTTGTTTCTTGTGAGCTACGATCAGAAATGGGCACTGGGCTTTTATTTTCTGCACAGTCAGAGGCTGACTCTAAAGTCCCTGCTGGTTGGCACTTGGGCTCTTTTGTGCTTAGCTGTTGCAAAATGCAAGTCATTATTTTGTGAATCATGTATACCCTGTTAGTTATTTAAATAAGTAATGAGTCTCATGTGAAGTTTAGATCAGGTCTCTTTCTATGTATGGGACAATCACTGGGTTGTTCAGAATTACAAAGACAATTTCTAGTGAATACCACTTAGAGATGTGTATTTTTTCCTTCAAATTAGATAGGTAATATGTATTTATCATCTCCTATTGTGTACGCTTTTGATCATAGTATTAAGCATTGCTCCTGTAAGGAAATTTATAATGGATGCATGATTTTGCCTGTGCTGTGAAGTTTTTAGTACTTTGAAAAAAGACAGACCTTGACCTGCATTGAGCTCATTGCAGGACTGTGGCGGTAGAGACTGCATTAAAAAAACCTGGAAAGTATGAAAACAAAAGTTTCATGATTCCTGTGAGAAAATTATATTTTGTCACTTTCTAAAGACAGAGCTAATTAGTTACGTGTCTTAAGTTAGTCTAAAGATGCTTGGGCTCTACTTTTGCTCTATATGTGTTGATATGATTACAGTTAAGTGGTAATTAAAGGTAATTTGATCTCTGCTGATGCATACACTTCTATATAAAAATATATATGTAGACTGTGCTCTACTGACAGTGATGGAAATCCCTAGGGATGTGAAAACTTGTTACACAGAATTCCAAGCAGAATTAGAGTCATAAGTTCAGTTTCCTCTTTATGAAATTTTTTTTTGCAAAGTAAATACTGGAAAATGAATGGAAATAGATTGAGCTTGCTGGAAAATATGAGGACCGAGCCACAAGAAGTAAATTTCTCTTGTTCTTCCCCCAAGGAAAATTCTGTAGTAATTGAAATAGACAGAATGAATATCAATTCCTCAGCCCTAGTATTCTGTCTAGCAATGCCGTGGCCCATGTCACTGCCAGGTCAAAATTTATTAAATGATAACAAAATAAAGATAGATTAAGGCTTTTTAATTTCAGATGTAATTACAGAAAAATGTATTTGTGCTATATACTGTGATGTAGGAATTACTATATGAAATTTATGAGTTTTCATAGGCTAAAAGTAAATATCACAGTGGTCTCTTGGATGAAAATTCATGATTTTATGGCTGCTTTCTTTTTAATTTTAACTGCAACTCTGAATAGTCTGTGTTTATAATTGATTTCAGGATAATTAGAAATAGTAATGTGGTGGGGTTTTTTTTGTTTTGTTTTGTATTTTTTTTTTGCCTAACCAGCCTGAGAAAAGTGAAGCTGGCACAGCTCTGGCTGTAGTTGCTTATGTTGTGGAATGGATGTAGGAAATGCTGGGGTAGATCCAGAGGTGAGGGGATGGTGTAGAGACCTTCAGAGAACCAATGTCACAGCTGGCAGGGATTGTATGTCTGAACAACAAAAGACAGTGGGAAATCAAACCTTGTCTTTTATGGGACTGGTGAAAAAATCAGTTAACTCCTGAGTTACTGATACAAACTTTCAGTCATAACTCCAGTTTCACACAGCTTTTTCTGGGGCCCTGGGCTTCTGGTGCTATGATTCTTCAGTTTTAAGGAGACACAGTATTTTTCCTTCTTTTCCCTCCAGTTAGGTATATTGACAGAAGACTGAGAGAATGTAGTAATATAATTTATATTTCCAGCTGAAGTTTCAGTACTTAGTAGAACAGCCCTCACATAAGCATTCTTTTAGTTTTTATTAGTGCATGTTTACAATGCCTATCATGTCTGTTACCTGAGCCTACATTTAAAGCAGTTCCTATTGCTCTTGTAGAGTTTTTCAAAACTTTAACAGCCCAGGAAAGGAACAGGAATTACTTTGAGGTGCATCTATACAATTCAAACATAAAGCCCCCAAAATACAATTTTTATTTGCCGTTTCCATAGTGTTTGTGTTGACCACGTTTTTCTAGTCTTTTGAACTACGAATAAAATGGAGCATCTTTTGCAGTATTGACCTTTCAGTTGAGTTCGGCAGCCTGTAGTCACTTACTCAGTGTCATTTTGGCATCAGTTGGTGTTTCTATGGAAAATGTCATTACCAATGGCTCTGTTCCCTTAGAGAGATGCCTAGAGGGGAATGTAAGCTTGCATTATGACTTAAAGAAATTACAGTGATCAATACAGAGTTCTGGTATCAGTGTACGGTAGTGAATATTATATATTGTCCAGATTTGTTTCTCTTGGAGAAAGCTTAAAGCAGGTTCCATTATGAAGGGGAAGGACTCTATTGCTTTTTGGGCAATGTGTGCTACTTATGTATAGCCAGTTCTGTAGAATATTAATAAACTGCATCTCCTGCTTGTGGGTGTTCCAGAACTGCTGATATGGTTGTTTCTGAAATTAAACAGCACTTTTGAGACCTTCAGTTCACAGATCTTAGTTTTAAATTTTAACTTGTGACATTTCTCTGTTTGAGTTGGGAGAATGATTTTTATATTTGCTTCGTGGGGGGAAAAATGTAATGTAAAATGATGAAGGAAGGAATTGGAATTGGTTTCATATGCCCCTGCTTGTATGGAAAAACTTTAAAAAAAATGTCAGTGGAGACGTGAGATTTTTTCTGATGTTAGTATGTCAAGACTATCTTCTTTTTGCCTTATATTTTTTTTCAAGGACACCACTGAAATGGCAAAAAGGCTGTCAGCTCACCAGTCAGGTCACAATCAGGTTTGTTCCACTGGGGTTTTTCTATTTGTTTTTTTTTTTTTTTTTTTCCCTTTCTACGGACTTTACAAAAATATAGGCATGTAAAAGGAGAGTGAGTGGGGAAAAATTTGTTTCAAATTCATAGGACAAAAAAAGGATCTCAAAATGCTTGTAATGGAAGACATGCAGGTGGACTTTGTCCTCTGGGATATTCTGAATTTGGCTGTAACTGAATTCAATATAGTTTTGGTCAGAAAGGATAAAATTGGGGAAGAGGATGTGCAATCCCATATTCAAAGACTCAGATACTTTTGCTTGTCCTATGGTCTTTTTGTGATCTTGGACAACTCAAAATCTTCCTAGATAAGGGAAGAACCCCGTATGAAACAGAAGCTGCCGTTCACATCTAAAAGGAGTTGGCATCCTATGACAAGGAAAACTATAAAAGTGTAAATTAATTATTATACTTTCATGTTTATTCTTACCAGAATCCAAATTGTGCAAAACAATTACATAGCTGAGAATAGAAGATGGTGAAGTTCAGGATTTCATAAACATTGATCTCTGCATTGATCTCTGCTTATATTTAGAATATAAGCTGTTTGGGGGAAGAAAGTTTTGGCAGCTCTTAGAACCCAGTACATTGGAGTCATAATCATAGATCAGCACCACTCATCAATGCTCCAGTAAAATCTGGAAGCACAGTTTACAATTCACCAGATAGATGATATCAGTTAAGAATATAAACATAATTAGAGAAACAAGAGTGCCAAAGTAGGAACATTAACCATATCCCCAGATACTGTGATGGTCTGCTGACATTTGTGATTCATAGATTTTACACTTGATTTTTTTTTTATGGACAGAAAAAAAAAAAAGAGTAGTTAATGGAAGATTCAGAGAAGAAGTGGAGAAAGGGAGCTCGAGCAAGAAATAAAAGAGCTCTTGGGTTAGAATTAGATTAATATTACTCTGGTCTATTTCTGTCCTAATGCTGCATTTGTGCATTGTAATAGGATGTACCCAGGAAGCATCAAATGTGTCCAGAAATACAATATTATTGTATTTATTGGTTTAAATTGAGAACAAGCATGTTGTTAAAAAGAGAAGGTACCTTTTGGGGTTCTTTCTGTTTATAAGTACAGTGTGATAAATGAAATACCCCTAAATCTCATGTCAGTCTTTCTTATTTTATTTCAATATACCTTGTGATAATTTACTTTATCCTCTCCAAGATTTCATGTGATTTGCTAAAAGATCGTGGATGAAATCAAAGTACTTGCCAAGATTTCATTTCCATTGGAAACAACGGTCATCCTAAGTAACATGTATTACTGTTGGATATACTGGTTTGGATAGGAATGGACTTGAGCCATCATGTCTGTAACTCAGTGAGAACTGAAGACAAATACTAACTTTATTTGTTTGAATGCATGTAGAGTAATAAAATTTGTTTAGTGTGTTTGTTCAGAACAGTGATGGACAAATTCACTTCTAAAATCAACAATACTATAACCTTGGATATTGTGTGTGGTTTTGGGCACCACAATAAGAGAAACACATTAAGCTATTAGAGAGTGTTCAAGGGAGGGGAGTGAGGATGATAAAGGGCCTTGAGGGGAAGCCGTGTGAGGAGTGACGGAGGTCACTCTTGGTTAGTTCAGCCTGGAGGACGGCAGACCGAGGGGAGGCCTCATGACAACTTACAACTTCCTCATAAAGGGAAGAAGGAGGGGCAGGCACTGATCTCTTCACTCTTGTGACCAGTGACAGGACTCGAGGGAGTGGCCCGAAGCTGAGTCAGGAGAGGTTTAGGTTGGATATTAGAAAAATGTTCTTCCCCCAGAGAGTGGTTGGGCACTGAAACAGGCTCTCCAGGAAGGTGTTCACAGCATCAAGCATGACAGAGTTCAAGAAGTCTTTGGACAATGCTCTCAAGCACAAGATGTGATTCTTAGGGCTGGTCCTGTGCAGGGCCAGGAGTTGGATTTTGGTGATCCTTTTGGGTCCCTTCCAACTCAGAATATTCTGTGAGTCTGTGAATACAGGTGAAAGCAGTCCTCTGTAGTGGTGGATGTGTACAATTTCCATGTCAAAAGTAATAGGTAGATTGTAATTTCTCCATCTAGTTTTGCTACAGTTACCTGGTTCTGTTGCTGGTAACTCTCCCTTCTTTCTTTGTATAGAGAGTTTCTCCACCAAGTACAGTAACTTTTCAGCAGTACTTGCCAGGGAGTTTAAAGATGAACTCGGAGGCACAGGTTTTGCTTTTAGACCTGATGAAGCTGTCTGTTGGATTGTTTACCAAATGCTCTCTATTCTAGATGTTTGCTTTTGTCAAACTGCTATGTGGAACTTAGTTTTCATCCTGGAACAGCTTTTTCAAAGCTAAGGAAAACATATATATTACTTTGCTTTTGTTTTAATAAATTACCTATTTTTAAAAATAAATATTTTTCCAGCTGTATTTGCTATTGTTGTTTAAAAAAGAAAAAAAATGAAGTAAGAGAGGTGGAGGATTTATATAATGAATGAGTGTTTGTCTATTGATCTGTGTCTAATTTGCTTTAGGAATGTAGCATGGCTGTAATTTGCTATCTAACAGGTACTGAGAATTTCCTCCACATTTTCTGCTGGGTGTTGGACTTCTGTGTATTGGACCAAGCTGAAATATCTGCAACAGGAATAGGGAATTTCTCCCTTCTGTACCATCAATACCTCAACAGTCTACTGCCTGCAGATGATTGCCATGTAAAGGAGAAAGAAAACAAACTGTGGGAAATTGAAAAGGATTGAAGAAGGCTGAAAAAGAACAGCATTGAAGTTAGGACTAGCTATTTTTCAATGAAAATTGAGGAAAGGGCAACCTGGACAAGGAGATTGGGACTATCAAGTTTGTAAAGAACCATTAGTGTTTGGGGAAATATATAACTGTTAACATTGACAGAGGGCTATTTTGAGCCTGGTAAGACTGTCAGACTGACGTGTGTGGCAAAGGACATGAAAGTCTGTTCTTAATCAGCTCAGGTGGCAGAGATGTGTGTGATGAGTTTAAATGCTGCAGCCTGGGTTGTACTGAGTAGCAGTACAGGAATTCCTGCTTTCTTAGCTTTTGGGAAAATAAACTAGAAAATTGCATACAAAATAGAGAAAATGTTACTGTGAATAAACTGACATACATTTTTAAGGTTAGCTAGGAGATGCCAAATTTCAGTTTGTCTTGGCATCCTCAGTAAAGGCCATATGTGTAGTGATATAGTTTTAAATCACATTCAGATTTTTTTATGTATAATATTTTAATATTTTTAATAAGCTAACTACTGTATTTGCTCTATTGTCAGTGTCCAGCTCTTGTCTTTCCACCCCATGATTGTGTATCCAGGACAGACCTTCAGTTGTAAATCTGAAACCTGAAGTTCATTCCAACTTCCAACAAATCATAGCTCATCTTAGCCCATCAAAAGTATCTGCCATAAACTTCCTGCTTGGGCCCCCATAATTGTTCCTCTCTCTCCTTACTGGAAGACTACTTTTTCTTAGTTCTTAATTACTGATTTTATGTCATTTTATGTGGACTGATTTGAAAGTTGACCTAGGCCTTTTCAAATTCTACACAATGTGTAAATTTTCTGGAGAATTGTATTTTCTTTTTACACTGCTTTTGTGAAGGGGATTTTATTTGTTTCTGAAAGTAGAGCTCTAATCTGAGTGACAAGCTTCGATCTCCAGATTGAATGCATCATTCAATTTGAAAATGAATGTCCACTGCTTCATATCTTTCTTAGTAGTGTCAGCTCTGTTTTATGATGTAGAAAAGTATGAATTTAGTTGAGCTTCACAGAGTATGTTTTTTGTAAAGTAGCCTGCTCTGGTCATGGCCATATGCATTCATTGTAGGAGTAGTTGTCTTAATATATGCCAGAATCTGTTTTATAGGGCTGATCTGAAAAAGGCCATTGACCAGAAAATGATAGAATTAAACTACCCTGGTTGGCTTTGCACTGGAGAACATTTGCTATGTAAAGAAGTTGTAAAGCTTGAAGTCTAAACTCTCACATGCCCAGAGGGAGTGTGCTATAGCACAGTTTCAAGGAGACTTGCGTATGTGGCACCTGTGGAAGGAGGATAGAAGCAGGAGAGAGATTAGACTGTGGGAGCACTGGAACAGTATTTTGCAGTTTTCACTGTGGTTGTCTTCATCTTGGTAGTTCTGTGAGAGCTGACCATTATTCCCCTTCATCCTTTTCATCTCCTTGCCATAGAAGCTGTGCACTGGTGCAGACAGCATGCTACTGATGTCCCTGTCATGATGTGTCAGACCAGCTCTGATTTGCACAGTGTCATGGGATACTCTGTGTTTTTTGTGTGGGTGGTCTTATCAAAACTATCTCTGAGTAGTTGGGTGGAGCTGCCAGTAATGTCTGAGAGTGGGCTGGTACAGCGCAGCCATCAGCTATGGTCAGAGTAAGCAGACCTGGGGAAGGGGAAGTGTGAATCTTGGTGTTCATTTGTTCTGGCCAGGAGGAACTTAGCAGAGTTTAGTGTATCCGGAGATTGGAGGCAGGATGGGAGGCCAGAGGCAGAGCAAGCATAACAGTCACTCTAACATCTTAAACTGCTTTCATACCACATCCTGTGCAAAGCACACACTGTGGCAGCAGTCCTCAGTAAATGAAATCTGGGTGTAGAGTTTAAGTGAAAAACGTTTTTAACTGCACCATACAAACACATGAACATGGTATAGAAGGTATCCAACAGTGCCTTATTTTCACAAATGTGTTCAGCTTTAGATTTTGGAGGAAGAATGAATGTTCTGTGCTGCCAGCTTTTTCTTCTGTCTGTTTCTTCCATGAATTTGAAATGATAGTGGGGACTTTGTGCAGCCAAGCACTGCTGGTGAATAGATATTGGAAAAAAGAATGAGAAGCCACAATGGTATGGAGGAAATCATGTGGCTACAGCTATCTGTAGGAAAAATAAACATCCTTTTTCCCACTTCCCCACAAAAATGTTTTTGTATCTGGAAAAAATATGGAGCTAAGGCAGATAGAGTACTGAAAGGAATTAACATCTATACACAAAATGCATTGCCTTATGTGAACACATCATTTAACAAGCTATTTCACCTGAGAGGAAAGGTCTGCCATTGCAGTTGACTTTGGGAATTAAAAAAAAATCAGTGAAAGGGAATATAGCAATGTGGTCAAAAATAAAATTTAAGTTAAATTTCTTGCAACACTGTCTCTAAAATTATTGACAAAAATGTGTATGATTGAGCTGAGGACTGCCCCTGGTTATGAAATATTTTGTTTTCTAGGTTTTTGTATCAGTGCATTCTTTCTTTTAATGCATGATTTTGTTTGCCATTCACAATCATTTTTGTCTTAAAATGTGTTTATTTTGTATTTTTCCAATTCAGTTTAAGAGTAGGGATGCAAAGAGATGTTTTTAAAATCACAAGCTGAGGCATGGAAGGCATGAGATATCAGCTGAATAGAAAGACTTATCCAGAAGATAAATATGTGCTTTAAAAATGTGCATTGTTATAGCTGTTGCCAGCTTCAGATTCAACAATAACAAGAGTTTGTCTCTCCAAGTGGAGCATTTTTTCCAATAGGATTCTGAATGAATTTCTAACAAAAGACCAAGCAGAAGTCATTAATATTCACTCAGAACAAAAGAACTTTACTAATGTCAATTCTCACTCCATTTTTCTTTTGATTCCAAACACAGTTGATCATTCTGAACACATATTCCACTGGACTGCCCAGGAAAATGCAGAACAAATTCTCTGTGACTGATATGTTTTGAACAAAAATCTTCCTATTTATTTAAAAATACGAAATATTTTGTTTTCTATTTATTAAATGGAAGATCAGGACATCTAGGTGTCCTGAAACAAGGTGATAGGAAACTAAGAAGCCATATGGAAAAACACAGGGATGTCTGATTAAAACCAGGATATACACTGTCTTTGATTTTTCCAGTGAGTGACATAGAAGAAATTTCTGCATCTTTAAGAATCTTAAATACTGGCAGACAATATGTGGCATAATTTGACTCAAACATGATATTTTTTCTTTCATAATGAGCAAAGGTGTGAAAACCTTTTGTCATCTTCTGTTTAGATTTGAATCAAGACAAATAATGCATATTTCAGTATATAGTAGGTTATAGAGAAAAATTGTTCCTTTCCAAATTATTTTTTCCCAGGGATGGAGAATATATGAGTAGATTTTTTTTCCATACCAATGAATAAGATAATTTTTTGGCAGAGTACAATCTGCAATTCAAAGTGCAATAGACTAAACTATACTGTGGGTAGCACATCTTGTAAGAGAAGGAAACCAGGATTTTATTTCTAGACTGAAATTTGCTTAATGATCTGAAATTCTATTTAAACCAAATGAATTTTAAAATTTTGCTAACTTTAGCCTGTTTTCCAAGCTCTTCATAGCTCCAAACAAACCCATTTTTAATTCTGGAATACCTATAATGATTGCATTGGTAATCAATACATATAAGCTATTGTATCTGTGAGTGAGTTGTGTCAGTGCTTTCCTGAAATGGACATCTTAATAAAGGGATTTGTTTTTCATAAATAAGATTATTTTGTAATGAATTATTGAAAGCAGTAAACTTCAATTTAGCATAGTCTGTAAAAGAAGTCAGGTAGTGTTAAACTGAGTAAAAATATGTGGCGAAGTATAATTTTAGCAATATCTTTGCATTGTAGAAGTAAATATACATGCTTTTGACTAAAATACAGACTTTAAAAAGGGAAAGCAACTCGGCTATTGTTTCTGCAAACATATTAATAATGTTGAGGTCAATTATGCTGTTTTACATTGCTTGGGAATAGTTATTTAGTGAGTGCTGAGATCCTGTAATATTTTCTACTATTTATGGATTCTGCCATTTTCCCACATGAGAATTGTGTATGGCAGAGAATTTCTCATGTATTTGCTGTTAAACGTAATACTGGTTTGGTAGAACTGGACCCTTAGGGATTAGTTGTGTTGTCCTTATTGATGGAAAGATAATGACTATCTACACTGGAAGAAAATTGTTGTTGTTGTTTTTTTTATAGTACATACAGCATGTTTATTTTTAAACACTCTTTTTTATGGCTAGAATACAAGGAATGACTAGTGAATAAAAGTATATCATTAATTTGACTCTTCAGCAGAATGAATTATAATTTAATGGACAGAAAATCCATGAGGAATGTCCATACTCCTACACTGTTTGAAAATAATTTTACACCAGATGTGACAATGGAAGTTCACCGCTTTTCAAATGAAAGCAAAGTAGCAAAGACTAATAGAATTTTATGCAACTAAAGTGATTAAGTTGGGCAATACACAAGTTCACCTAGATTTCTAAATATCTATCTGCTTGCCTAACTTGTATCTGTACATCTATTAAGTTAAGCTGGGCTAAAGATAACGATTTCACAGTTAAGATGCAGATAGAAGCTGGCCTTCAAACAAAAATTGAATTGAAGTTTATGAGGTTAAATCTTAATATTTTGTTTGTCTCAAGATGAGACAGAGAATGAATTATTCAGGGTCATTGTACATGAATACAGACTTAAAATACTTAGGTGTTTCCTCTGGTTTACTTAGATATGTCTTGCTTAAGGATTTTTAAAAGATTTCTAAGATTAAGGCGTTCTGTCCTTGAAGTGACTCTACGCTTCTTAAAAGTTGTGTCCCAAAAATTGGAGTGTCACTTCTCTAGACTTGGTCTGGACAAAATGGTAATTATTTATTCTCTGTTTTAAGATCTTTAACAGTTTACAGTCTGACAATTTACTGTCCTTTTTGAAAGTGACTAACAACAACATAAAACTTTAATTTCAGAAATAGAAACTTGTATTTTTAAAAAATGTACCTGTCAAAGTTCATGAGCATTTAGCATACACTTTTTAGATTTCAGTCTTGTCATCAGACTTTAGATGCTGCTAGTCTGATATAGCATATCTCCATCTGCCTTGATATCATGATGATATAACCAAATAATGTTGAGAAAAGCTGCTGGGTCTGGCCCACCAGTCCATCATTGGAAAAGTTCTGATATTGAACTGATGGGCATTTTTCTGAAGCTGTACCCTGGTGTAGACAAGAATAGAGGGTTCATGAGCCAGAGAAGGGTCTCCTGGGGTTATCACACACTAAGGGCTGGTTGTCTCAGTTCTATCTGCTGCTCCAAATGCTGTTTGTATGTTTAATGATGGCGAAACAATGAGATTAAACTCATTGTTAGCTTTACAACCAACATGAGATTTGCATGACTTGTGCCCTGATACTCATTTTTTACCTCAGCTTGATTTTTAGCTGTAGAAATTTCTGTCATCTTAAAAAATCCCTTTGGGTAGCATTAGTCAAGTACTGTGCATTATTGGATGTTAATATCCTAGGATTTAAATATAAGCTTGCAGGAGCTGAGTCTGACATATTTTGAATGTCTACACTGAACATAATATAGCTGCATCTTCCTCTTGCAAAGAGATGGTTTAAAATTGTTGAAAGTAAGTGAAATGTGTAGTTACTTCTTGGGGCTGTAGAAAAGCGTCCGTGTATGTAAGATTAGGCACTTCCCGCCCCCAGGGTTTGCAGTTTTGTATTACAGATTATCATTATTGCATACACTTTTCTGATGAGATTGAGAAATTTCTTTAGCTGCAGTGTAAAGCTGCCAAAATACATTTACCACAGACCTTAAGGCAAATATAATTCTTCCAGAGGCAGCCTCAGGCTTTGGAGGTTTTTGTGCTGAAAGCAGGCTTAGACTTCCCATGAGATCCTCCAAAAGATAAAAAGACTAAAAGCTCTTCAAAGCTAGGCCTCAGGCCCTGACATAATTTAATTCTCTGCCGATGGTTTTTGTATGTAAAAAATGAATAAATATTTACAAAAATGCAATTTAAATAGAAACTTACCCAACTAGACTTGAAAATAACTTTTTAATATCACCTTTATAACTTTAATTTTGACATCAGATGACCAGGAAAGGACATGGTATTTTGTCTCTCTTTCTATATGCAAAATTTCAGTGAGGTTATCTTGCTTTTTTCATGCTGAATAGTTACTACTGATAGCTGAACAGACATTGAAATTAATTTGCATAACAAGTAACTACACTGTTTTTATAACTCTTTTCTGCACATTAACCCAATCACTTACTAATTATAATTTAGTTTAAGGTCCTAAATTAAAGACCTACTCTGTGTTCTGATCTCCCACTTTTTCCTTTCTTGTTTTTAGGCTATATTAAAGCTTAGATTTATTTAACAGATAGCAAGATGTTCTAGAAAATTCTCCCAATCTTCAGCACTGTGAGTAGAGTATTATAAGTTAAGAGTTAATTTATGCTGGAAATGACTTAACAGAAATGTCACTGAAAAAGAGCCAGGAAAAATCCTGTTGAGAAGCATTAAAACTGTAGGGCTGGGAGTCAAGAAATCTTGACTGATTGTAGGCTTCCTTTCTTACTGTGGAGATGCTGCTTTGCTTCATGGCTCCCTGTTCTCCACCTTGTAAAACAGAGTGGTGGAATCATCATATATATTCAGGTGTATAGCAAGGAGCAGCCTACTCCAGTACCTGTTTATCCTCTTCACAAAATTCCAGATCTTCAAAGGAGACTTAAGTCAGTTTCTTCAGTTTCTTCCCCAAATCAAATCTGCTGCAGCTCTCAAACCTCTGTCCATAGTTGATTGTCAATTGGCCATGAATCAGCGGCATGATCAGGAGCAGGTTTTCTTGGTCAGACTTACTTTACCCATGGCTGTTCTTACTTAAGCCTGACTCCAGCCTAGTCCTCAAATGCCTGAGGATAGCAAGAGAACATGGCTTGCTTTGTGTCTATATATTCAATCAAAAGCTTTATCCCTCTATAAAATTCTTTAAATCTTATCCATAGGAAACTGTATGAGTTAAAAAGTATTTATTGCTCTTTAATGTTTTTAACAGCAACTAGCAATCAGATCCAAAGATGGTATCTCTGGATAGTTTTTAGTGTACAAAACATTGCTATATCATGTCTTTTGCCTTTCTCTTCTCAGGAGGTGCTTACTGTGGGGTTTCACATAGTGCAGGCATTAGCCTCCTTTGATTTGAAGAATTGTAGTTCAGTGTGCTATTTTAAGTGGTAACTTAGATATACTGTGTTCTATGTAGAGCATCTTAGGGTTGTATTTTCATTAGTTATTTATTTGAACTATTTTTCCTACAGTAAAATATGAGAACTGACCTTTTAATAAGTATTGTGATTGTTCTTAATAGATTGAGAAGTATTTTCACCTAGAAGTATCTGTGTTGAGATAACTCCCAAGTTTAAATTCCACTGTTGTCATTGGAATTGCTTGATTCAAGAGTAACCAGGTCACAGAAGTGACTAAAAAGTAGCTGAAGCAAGAAATCCCTGTTTTATGTCCACTACTCGTTTGAAGAAACCAATTCAGACTATAAGTAAGATATTGCTCTAATGTGAAAGCAAATTAAATAACTGATAAAACATAATTGCTTTATGCAATTTTTTTTTTTTGGTAAATGATGGAGCAAAATGAAACAAATTTAAAAATAAGACATTCTTCTGCTAAAGTCGTCACTGTTTATTTGGAAATTGCTAGATCAGCTTTTATTTGATTTATGCAAAAGAGATTTCCCCGGGAGTAAAAAAAATTTTAAGCTGAAATTTTGCAGCTAAACTATGGACCATGACTAAAGTAAAAGATAAATTTGGTGTAACGTTTTTTAAAAGACTAAAAAAATCCAATTAATAAATAATTGTAATCTGGTTCAGGTATTTAATTAAATTCTTTAAAATGATGATCTGCATTTCTTTGAATATAAAAATGTTACCAAATGCAAGTTGACGTTTCTAAATTAGGTACTTGCCACTTCATCAGTGATATAAGCAGGAAAGAATTTTTCAGGGAATGATGGAAGATGTTTTTATCATCTTGTCACTGTTGTCATGGAAACTTGTGTATGTCATTGTTAAACAGACTGTACATAAGGATCTAACATTCCTGTTACTTACTATTGCCAGCTATTGTATTTTTAGTGTATTTTCTTCAACACTGCAGTCAATGCTTAGGAACCTGTAAGTTGCTCTGCTCAATTACAGCCATGAACACAATTACAGGATTAGGCTGTCCAGAGACCCCATAGTACAGGGTTCTGTTAAAAGGTTCTTTTCAATACGGGGTTATTAACAGTTTTATTTCCTAATCCATTGTAGACTATTATAAGCTCTTAAAAATTAATATTCACTCTATTCAAGTAGACTATTTTGACAGCAGCTTTTGTGGGAAGAATGAGCTATCCATCAGTCTTTATAAACTCTCTGTCTTGAAAACTGTGGATCTTTTCTGAATGTGGATTTCATATATGATGTGCTTTGTTTTCGAATAAGGAGCTAAATTCATAGTACAGCTCTTGTGTATCATTGTCTTAACCTGTCATGCATGGAACCGTAGGCTGAAAGAGAAGTTTGACTGTGACAATCCTCATTTAAGCACTCTTGGACACAAAGTATGTGTAACTTGTTCCCTTTTTAAAATCTTATGATGGGCACAATTCACAAACTGGAACAAAAAAGGTAAATTGTTTTTTATTTTCTTCCCAATGAGATTTAAGAATTGGTAATTTTAAGCACAATAAAAGTATTGTATATTTTGCATAAGTAAAGGTTTATTTTTGTCTTTTAGTGTCTGGAACTACTTCAAAATGTACCTTCTGCATCAATTATTTACAACTTGAAATTACTTCTCTTTTTGCAAAAAATCAAGTTACTTAAATACATTTTTCATTATTGAACAAGTGACTTCCATTATGTCAAAAGTATTCATTAAATTTCTTTTCTCATTCTCGCCTGTTTGGTTTCATCTTTTGGGGATTTTTCTGAAGACTTTTCTGAAATTTTAAGGCTATTATTTTAAGTAACTGTCAATGAAGAATGTAGGTTTTGTGCTAGAGTTAGATATCTGTAGCAATTTGATGCAAATTTAACTTATCTGAGAATCACAGTAACATGAAGTATTCCAGAATAGTGAAGTTTTAAAGGTTTTTTTTTTTTTAAGATATATGTTACTTAGGATATTGGTATTGTTCTGTTCAGAGAGTTGCAGTATCAGGACTATTAAAATACAAGTACAGAAATATGAAGAGAAAACTCAAATACAAGTAAAATAAACCACTGTGGCTTTAGTTTCTAGATAAATGCATCGTTAAGTAAGTGAGGGTTATAGGTTGAAAATTAAATTTACAGGAAATGTGCAATTTTCTCTTCCTGCTCCAGGAGATTCTGTCAGTTCAGGCAGTTGAGTTCAATGTAATGCCGCAAGAAAAATTTCTGGCCAGGAAACATGCCCAATCTATATGACTAAGAACTAAGAATCTGTATATAAGATAAATGCATATTTTCTATTATTTCAGATTACTGTAAGCTGTATATGAATGTATGGTCATAGGAGGAGTTATACTTAGCTTTTTAGGATTTATTGAGGCAAAATGGAAACTTGTTTATTACTGACTTCATACCTTTCACCTACAACCATTAATGATTTTAGCTGAGATTTCTAGAAAAATAAAATTTCCAGACTTTAGATATTCCTGTCTCTTTCTTTCAAAGGATTTAGTTTTGGATAAAATGAAAATTTTGTGAATGGAGAACTTTGATATTTTATCCAAACTTTTCTGAATTAAGAGAAAAGCTGTAACACCGTCTCCTGCTGAATGTGATTTCGCTTTTAGGGATACCTCACACAGTAACCCAGTCAGCTGATAATTTTGTTTTCTAGCCATCTTCTGTAGAACAGCCTTATGAAATCTGAGCCACAGGTTGCAGAGCAGAGGGAAAGCTTGGAGGTGTATTTTCCCCCACTGGTTTCAGGGCACCAGCTGTGGGGCTCCTGGCCATTGAGCATGCGGGAGCACTGGGGCTCCACATTCTCTGGGCAATAGGAAAAAAATATCCTGACTGTTCATTGTTGTGATATACTAGTAAGAGTTGTGAGTGCTGAAGAGCTCATCTGCTATGCCCCAGAGCTGCTAGCTCTGGTGGACTGCCTCACCTAGGTGAACACCTGAGTTAGAGGGCAGGGGCTTTATGACAAGAAAGGGAAATGACACAGCAGCCAGGTGGAGTGGATTAAATAGTCGCAGTGCAGTCAAATGGGTCATCTCAGCTCCTGATCCATCAGCTTGCAAAAGGAGCTAAGAGTAGGAGGGATAGATTTTCAGGCTTCTGGCTAAACTGAAAATATTGAGGGGGGGTGGAAATATCAGATTGCTTCATTGTTGAGGATTTAATTTCTTGACAAATTAAAAACTAGGAAAATATAGAACTGTGTATCCCACCTAGAAAATACCGTTTTGAGGCTCAAAAAGTATTGTGTATACAGAGTAGACAATTACAAATATTGATATAAAAATGAAGTGGAGATTTTGGGGTTATTTTAGTGGCTTCTTTGGGTTTATTTTAAGGTGTTGTTCCTCATCACAGGTGATCTTTGCCCCAGTCTCATGCCCTGATAAATACTCTACCTTCTGAATGAGTTCATTTCTAAGGATAATGAGTTGTGTGGGAAATAGTTTATTACCTCAGGTTACACTGCTTCTGGTATCTAGATTAGATGGGGTATTATTATGTGAAACTAGTTGTGTACCATGCAGACATCTGAAATGCTCTGACATCAAAATTCAGTTAGGCTAGACAATGTCTGAGAGTGTGAGTTTACAAGAAATGTCTGTGTTTCTGTATCTATTAGGAATTGAATATTCGTTAGATTTTTCTGGGATTCAGAAGTCAGAATTCTAACACCTTATTTGTATTTGTCCTTAAAAATATCATTGCCACTTTCTGCTTTACCAAAACATTAAATAAAATAACTTTTATTGAATGAAAATCCTAGCTTACAGCCATGAGGTGTTTGCAGGTTTTGAAGTGCTGCTGATGAGTGCACTGTTAATGATCTGATAGATACAAACTCATGGGTAAGTTTTTTCTCTAAACAGTCATCTCTTGAATATCTCTATGTTAATGTGAATTGATATTTCATATTCAGGGAGGTTAAAACTGGCAAGCTGGGATTCCTTGCATTTTTCTGTTTGTGATTGTGGTGCTGATAGCCTAACTATGAACTTCCTTATGCAGGCCTGCTAGGAACTTCCAGTCTGGGTATTTCTAGAAATGAGAAGTGATTGAGTCTCAGCACTTAAAAATGCCTTGTGTGCTTTTTGAAAAGACATCACCATGTGTGTTGTGTTGAATTAATAATAGTTATTTCAGTGATGTCTGTGTGTGTCCAGTAAGAACAGAAAATAACATTTTAATTTCAGGGATATCTCTGGGTTGATTTTTAACTGATTAGAAACAGAATAGCTAAAGCACTACCTTTACCTCTGTTTTTGTTAGGTTTTCAGGCCAGGATTGAAAAGAGTGTATTCATAGTGTATATACATCTCAGTATAGTGCTGTGTAGATTTCCAACTGAACTACGTTGGTCCTTAATTTGCAGCCTATGTTCAAGTACCCCATGAGGAACTCTGCATTAACTAAGTTTGAGATTGTGAGATTTCTGGTATCTTTACCAGGACAAATATGGGTTCTGCTGTTCTGTGAAGTGGTAGGCTAGTCCTTTCAGGCCAGCAGTACATATAGATATTCCACATGCCAGAAAACTTTTAGGGATTATGCCAAGGAAGTCCAGAGGTATTGTTTGTTTAGGGACAGAACTGAGAATCACTGCTAAGTTGTTATGTGTATCAGGGCCAAAACAAGATGAAGCCTTTTAACTTTCAGGGCTAACAATTCCCAAATGTATTTCTTGAAAGACTGATAAAGGGACAGGGAGGTGATCAGGCTCTGGCCAGGTGTGGACTCTGCTGTGTGTGATCAAAGTGGGAAATCTGCCCAGCTGTGCACCTGAACACTCTGGGCCAACTTGCGTGCAAGGGGATTTGGGCTCATTTACGTCCCATGTATCTTCTTCTTCTGTCTCCTCAGCATATATGCGTTTACATCAAGTATTTGAGTAATGTTCTGCGACAAGAAATAGTACGCTGACTCACAGAATGATAGCTCTAAGTGTTGGGAGACTGAAATGTCTCCTTTTGTAGCATAAGCAAAGGTTGTGTATTGGAGGCACAGTGCTTCTTTAGACAGTATAGGCTAAATTTGAACTAAGATATGAAATGTCCATGCAGGCGTGTGGAAGTAGACATGTGGATCTATGCAGCATTTTCTAACAAAACTTGAATTAGTTCATGTTGGATACTTCCTCGAAGAACCCGTTTGTACACATTTTAAGATGTCTATAAAACAATGAGAAATTCTAATTTTGCCATGCCCTGTGTGCATGTAAGTATTGTGGATACACAGCTTAGCACACCATTACAGTGTTTTCTTAAAATTCTGTAGAATTGGATTTTGCTTAATCTGTGTTGTTTCATGCCAGAACAAAAGATTATGGATTATTCCATTATATATGTCAGAAAATGATTCAGCAGTGTAGTTTGAAGGTTTTGATAAAATTGCAGGTTTTGTAGGTGAAAAGTAATCTTTAGTACAATATAGTTCATAATTGTTTTTGGGGATGTAAAAGTTCAGCATTTTAACTAGGTCTTTATTCAGATTAGATTTAGCATTTTTATAGTAATTTTAAAAATATTGGAAATGTACATGCACATTTGCAATACCAAACACTCCTGCTGGTTCTGGATTATTTATTGCCTCCTATAGAGGTAGCTAAAGCTTCTTTCCTATGCCTGAGAGTGTTCAAGGCCACTTGAAAAAGGCCAGGTTGGATGGGGCCCCAAGCAGTCTGATGTACTGGGTGGAACCTTTGCCCATGGCAGGAGGATTGGAACTGGATTATTTTTAAAGTCCCTTCCTACTCACGCCTTTCTATAATTCTTCTTGACTTGCCGGCTGCTAATCAAATTATAGTACGCTTCTAAACTATGCAACTCTTAAATAGTCTGAACAAATTCTTCCCTGAATTCTATCTGGATATATTAAATTTGCAGGCTTGCTTTATTGCACAGTGAATGTTTTCTAATAGTATTCAGTGTTTTGAGGAGGGCAAAAAAAAGTGAGACAGGTTTCTGGGTCATATAGTATCTTGCTGCATCTGTTATGTGAAATGTGGAATTTTGAATAACTTGTGTATGGTTAGTTGATTCTGTGATTTTCTCCTCATTACTCCCTTTGTGCATAGAATTGTATTTTTCTTTAATATGAAGAGTTATAGCAGCTGTCTTATAATCCTTATATTATGGCAGTTACACGGGGCACAGGGTATTTGAATGCTTAGTTATGCCTGACCCAGATCATGCAAAAATGAGAAAAAATGTATTGTATCAAAGTTGTTACAGATAGTAGAATGAATTAGAATGGAATAGAGTAGAATAGTTCACTTGGAAGGGACTTCCAGTGACTGTGTGGTCCAAATGCCTGATCACTTCACAGGTGACCAAAAGTGATCTTGCAGGTTTTCATTATGCAGAAGCCATTGCAGGAAAGCCAGAATTAATATGTAAGTTTTGGTCTGTCCAGCTGCTGAAAACCTACCAGATACAATGTTAAAAGTATGTTAAAAAGCCAAACACCTCCCTTTTGACCCAAAACATGAACAGTTTTGTGTTGTATTTTGACCATATTTGCTTTCCAGTGCGAAAAATAGCAAAAGATTTCCCTATGTTCAGCAAGCTTTGCGGCTACTAATAACTCTTCTATACATTCTTAAAATATTTTTCAGTGTCTTCACTTAAAAAAATTATTAATTGTAGGAAGGAAAAGGAAATTACCAGTGCTGAAAGAATATAGTATTGGTAATATTATCACAAAAATCCCATAGAAAAGCCTTATTGCTGGCTTTGTGTCTGGCACTTTTGTAGGTACTCTCTCCTTACTGTGTGGTCCTTAAAATCATGGGTGAGTCTGTTTTTTAGGAATATGTTTGCTGTAGCCATAATCTTCAAAAAAGCCCTGTTACTGTGAATACACATCATAAGACTAAACCATTTGTTTCCACCAGGATGAAGCATCCTGAGCTCCAAAAGCAGTCAGCATATATCACAGGTAATTCTCACCTATGCAAACTTGACTTTTAGGTTTAAATTCGAACTTCAGCAATGCTGAAGGTTCAAATCTGATTTTTAGGAGCTTGTATTTGAGAGTGGAATGGAAAGTTTTGAAGCTTTCTGTACTGTTAATGTATAAAGAGTTCACTCTGTTTAGGCTGAAAGCAGTTTCTGCCTTTGTTCTTAATACTTAATTTTTCAATTTTTTAGACCTTAACTAAATCAAATGCTGTATTTTTTCTCACCTTTGATATGTTTCTTTTTCTAAAGAAATTTATGTTTTTAAAGAAAGGAAATTGTGTTTGGGCACATGTACTTGAAATTCTTTTAAAAGTTGTTTTTAAGAGCACACATTCCTTGTATCTTTGCCTGATTGCAAACCCACATAGTGGTGAATGACTTTGCTAGTTGAAGTGCAAAATCATGACCTCAACAAAATGAAACAAACTACAGTTTAGAAAGAAAATTATATTAAAATGCTGGTTTCTCCAATTGGTCTTGTAATCCCTTCTTGCTTGTTTTACAGAAGTAAACACTGACACTGCACCCATGAACATAAGGATATCTTTCAGTTTCATTGCAGCTGGAGTCAGTGACTTCCTATTGAAAAAGGTTGGTTTTTAGGCTACAGACTGTGACAGTTTGTTACAGCAGAGGAACATATATGTTTGTGTGAATACATAGCCATGTATACTTGTATAATGCAGACTTGTCTGTATCTGTGTACGCACAGGTTTAACCTGCAGCTGACATAGCTATGGAAAGAATTTAAGGAATTCTATAAGCTTGGTGGAAAAGAAGTAATTCTGAAAAAATATACTAGGAATTACATCTACTAGAAAATGAGAATTGTGTGCTTTTTAAAACAAGAAGCATTATTAATGGAACAGTAAAATAAAGTATTGGGATAGCTGATTTTGGAGTCACTGAATCTTGAATCTTACAATTCAAGAATCTTCAATCTTACAAATCACTGCCTTGAATCTTACAATTGGGCACTTTCCCCATAAAGTTAGAGTCAATGTTCCCCTTTTCATCCTGTTAATTTTACTAAATTACTTATGTTACAAATTAACTGCATCACAGTATTTGAATTGTGTTCACAGTAATTTTAAAAATAGTTGCTGGGGTTAGGTCATTTAATTATATTTTATCAGTAAGAAAGCATTAGCTCTGCAGTGAGTGATAGCCAGCAAGGCCATCTGCAGTGCCTTTCAGTTCACTCACTCTGAATTGTTCAGATAAAGACTGTCGAGTGCTGCCTAAATAAGGAAGGAGCTGTGGTACGGTTAAGTGCAGTGGAGGACACAAATGGAGCATTGATTCCAGGCATGCTGGAGGGTCTGAGCTGTTTTCTGCAGCACCAAACCTTTTAAGAGTTTTCGTTGTTTCCTGTGAAGTATTAAAATGCGAGTGTCTGCCATTCAGGATCTCAGGGAGGATGAAAATGAGGATTGGGAAGAAGAAGAAAAGGTAAGTTAAACCCCAGTAGTTTTGCAAAGTGCTTATTTTCTTCTGTTTTTACTCTTTAGGACAATAAACCTGTAATGATTACCTTTCTCTTTCAGGTCTTCCTCAAGCCTTTTATTGAGGACAGAAATATGGAACTGGCCCGAAAATGCAGTGAATTAATAAGTGATGTAAGTGATGGTGACTATTTGCATCCTCATATTTGCATTTTTCAAGTGCATTTATATTTATCATACATATTTTCTCAAATATGTACAGTGTAGCATGTACCTGTCCAAGGCTCAAGTAATAAAAGCACTCAAAATAATAGAAAAGCATAGATTACTCTGGTACTGTAAATTATTGGCCACAAAAGAATGCGCTTTTCAGAGCACTTGGATGGTGTGAAACATAGGCCCTAGAAAGGAGTATTTCAAAATGTGGGTCTCAGGCAGAGGGTGTCTGCCATGAGAACACCTTGGCTGCTTTAATCAGGAAAAGGTGGTATTTTTTCTAGTTGTAGCCTAATCCTATGCAGTTTAATTGGTTTGAACAAAGCTGGGTTCCAGTATACATAGCTGTAAGGAGGGAAGTTAAAAAGAAAAGATACATTTTTAATGTTATCTTTTGTTCTATGCTGATAGATGTCTGAAAGTGCTCAGCATATTGTTATTGACTATGCTTATAGGAAAAATCCACTGAAATGCTAGAATATGTTTTAAAAATATTTAGCTAGCTAATTCTTGATTTAGTTACTACAGGTTTTTAAAACTGTGGGTCAGTTATATAAACCTTATATAAACATCATAGATCAGGTCCAAGACATTTTAAATTGGAGTAGGTCTGGTTGCTTCAATGTGACAGGATCAGATTTACTTTGATGGAGATTTATTTTTGTTTCTCTCTGGGACAGTGTGTCTGAAAAGTAACTTTGTCCCTTCATAGTGTAAAGAATGATACTCCTCACTTGCTTCAACAAATGTTCTAAAGGAACTTAAAATGGTGTCTGGCTCATGTTGTGTTGTAATCTGATATTTAGGTGTGGGTTGTTGATGTAATGGGAATGGAACATACAGAATCTACAATTTAGCTATAAATTTTTAGGGGTTGTGTATCAGAAAAGAATAGTTAAGTCAGAAGACAGTATCTGGGATGTGTAAAGTGATACAGTGCTGGCTTGAAAGTTTGACTTGAAAAGGTCAAAGTTTCCTCTTTCCTCTTGTACCTACACTGCCTACTTCAATTTTTTACAGAAAGAGTGCTGAAAATTGGATGGGTCCTTAAGAGAAGCTGCCAAGATGGCTCCTTTGTAAATTCAACCTACTTTAGGAAGTAGTAGAGATTATTAATATTTTTACTGATGGATAGATATGTACATGCTTTCTTTGGGAAAAAAGGGCATATGGTGTGTTAAGTGCCTGTCAACTCATGTAAAGGCAAAAATGAAAATGGACCTGAAGCACTTAAATGACCCAATATACATTTATTGCATCCATGCAGCTTCTTTCCAAACATGGTTACTGTTTTTAAAGACAAAAACTTCTTGAAAAATGCTGAAGTAATTTTTCTTTAACTGAAAAGGAATTATTTCTCTGCTGTGTACCCATTAGGAGTAATGTTGGCTGTGGCTTTTAATTAATGGATAAATGGAGTGGCCGTATTTTCTTGGATTTTCTGCAGGGACTTGAGAGCTAAGGTGAATAGCTAAGTCAAGCCAGGCTTCTGCAGCTTATAATTGTTCAGGGATATGGGCTTTTGCTGAAAACTTGCGATGCATTTAGCCTGCAAGTGTGTTAGATTTTCCTTGAGATATGTCTGGTATAATGGCAAAGTGTTATTAATGCTTTGAAAGCAAGAACAATATATAATGGTCCAGACCAATCTAATTTCAAAAAAGAGGCTCTGTGTTTAAAAATAACATCTGGGTTTGGGGTTTTATTCAGCCTCTGATGAAGTCAGTAGGTTTTTCTTCATTGACTTGAGTGGAATATGCATAGAATATGAATTTTGTTTCCCAGAATCTTTTGCTGTAATGGAATTTCTTATGACTAATGAAGTCCTTTGTGCCTGGGTATAACTTCCTCACCCTGCACATTTTATTGTGGAGACCAATAAATTGCATGGAGTTTGCATCCTTACCTTCAGTTTTTGACTTCCTGACATTCAGAACTTTTTTATATGTTCCTTATCCTTTTTAGCATGAACCTTTGCACATACTGCTATTTGTGTGGATTTATGATTGGTGTACATTTGTACATTTTATTTGTACAGTGGTTTTACAGCGCTTGCAGTTTGGCCCTCAGATGACCTTGGGGAAGCAGCCTGTGTCCTTGCTGACCATGAGACTGGATGATTGTCCTTTTCTGATGGTGGAGCTGTCAGCACAACTCCTCTATCAGAATGCAGAGCCAGGAGTGCACATGCCTGAGATACTGGGGTTGTATTATGCTTGCCCTGCATTCTTTGCGGGCTGTCTTTAATTTGGCAATATCGTTCGGAAAAAGTGTTACACTGGCAGCCCTTGGTGAATCTGTAATTGCCAGCCTTGAGCTGCATGTAGGGGAAGTTGTGAAGTGTTTATGTGCTCTGGTTCTTGAGAAAATCCCCAGTTTCATTTGAGGTTGGCAGATGTTTGTTCTGTGGCTGTGATACCCCTTGGATTGTTTCTCTCGACAGTCATTCCATTTAATCTCCCTCTATTATCAAATTTTATTCCACAGATGTTTTCAAAACTGTCATGTGTTTGATTTATGTGAATAGCCTTCCTCTCCAGGCCTTTTCTCTTCCACATTGAAACTGAGCTCGTCCATTTGCTTGTAGTGTATTTTCATCTCTTTGTTTTGATTATGTGGTGTGATGTTGTCAATACTGCAGAGATGGGAACAATTATAGGAGGTAATTGACCAAACGATCATAATCCTTTTTGGTAGAATGGCAGACACCACCTTCTGAAGATTCTGCTGAATTTTGGTAATGAGTGGTACCAGCACTTCTTTTCCTCTAAAGCAAAAAATAGAACTGCTTACCATTTATCCGTCCTTGCATAGAGTCCAGCTTTGCTTTAGGATAAAAGAAAGAGCAAAGTCCGAAAGCTTTGCTTTCTTGTTATAGCGCAAAGTCCAAAAGCATTGCTTTTTTGTTATAGAGCAACGTCCAAAAAGACCTAAAGCCAATAGTGGAAACACTGTGCCAAACTAACAGGGTTTTGACTACCTAATTCTGGGTGCAGCTTTTCCCCTGGAGTCACCATTACTAGTCACAGCCTCTAATTCAAGAGGACCTTGAGTTTGAAATTGCTGGAGATTACTAAAATACTATGTATTTCAGTAATAATACTGTATGCCTGCCATTTTCTCTTGCTTTTCGCTAGGTTCCTATGGCCACAGAGAAAGGATTCTGTATTAGATGCATCTGTGGTCTGACACAGTCCTTAGTCTTATAGGCTTGGAAAGTGAATCCTTAGTGGAAGGAGGTTCCCTTTTGTTCTAGCCTAAAAAGCTAGATAAGAATGTTCAGGCATTTTTGTTGTTTTTCTAGAAAACAACTAAAGTTTAGATAGATACTTTAGATATGACAGTTCTACAATGGATCTTGGCATGATAACTGGTGACATGGTTACGCCATTGATGTTAAGATCATTAGGAATAGTTTTTTGAGTATATTAATATTAAACTTAGATGAGCGTGAATCCCTGAATAAACGGAAGGTGGCTGCTTGGATTATGTGGTTACCATTGGAGTCTTCCCTTTAGCCCACCGTCTTCCTTCTGTGTTTCCCCCTGAAAAAGGCTGATGGAACAGGCCATGAGTGAGTTGAATTTTCTTGGTGAACCAGGAAGCTTCGGCTTAAAGGTTGGATGCCCTTGTTTTAATAAGTAGATCTTCCCATATAATATCCATTAAGAAAGAAAATGCAGCTTGAAGCTCACTATTCTGGTGGTTGTCTAGGAATTTTAATCCACTTTACTGGCTGGTTGTGCTTGTGGTCAGAGTTAGTTTTATGATGAGCCAGGGAGAAAAAAAGGATTTGGAGAGAACTATGAAAAATTTGGCCTTTAGTGAGCTATTGAACTTCAGAAGAATATTGAAAGAACAATGGCTCCAGGCCATCATTTGCAAATTTTTCCTATTTGTTTTTTTCACAAGGCTTACCAGATCAGCTCAACCTAAACAGCATATTTTGTGGTGAGGGGTAAGCCGTTTGCAGGCAAAGTTTCCCATTCAATATTTCAGACCTCTGAATTTTTAATTACAGACTTTGAGGAGAATGTTAGCTTCTCTGCCTGTTCCTTCCAGCCATTGGTTATGTTTGATCATAGTCAACCTCTTGAACATCTTCTTTGCATTGTTTACACTAAATATGTTTTATAACTGCCGGTGTCATGACTTCATTATACTTGTCCCATTTCATCTTCCATCTTTCTGATTCCAAGCAATGTGGACAATACTGCAGCAGAATGGGATTTGTTGGATCAGAATTTGACCAAACATTTTGTTGTATGTTCTCTCTAAATTGCATATTCAAGTCTGTGTGCATTTTGTGGCTTCTATGGGTTACTATGACAAATGTGAATAATAAAGGATTAAGGAGGTGACAAATAATTTACTGCTTTCAGTTCTTTTGAAAGCATGACTTCTATAGCAGAACAGCTTTGTTTCTTCTAGTCATGTTCTGTAATTCCCTCCAATTAAGAGATACCTTAGGAAGCTTTCGTGTTTGATTCATGAATGTAATTATTGCTTTGCAATTAAAATGGATATAATTACAGTCAGCTTTCAGATGTCTGTGGGTGATTTATCTAAGTTGGGAGCAGCAAGGCTCTCCATCTCCTCTGTCAGAATCACAGCTTTACAGGAGTTTCTACTGGGAATGCCATCAAATTCACCCAGTAGACAGTCAGCTTTGTAAACTTCCCATGCATTTGTGCAGGTTCAATAGTAAGTGCCTGCTCATGATTATCATAAAAATGCCTTTTTTCTGTGTTGCTGTGTGATTACCTGGGAGTATGATATCACACACAGGTTACATAAACCATTGGCTATGTGAGTCCCTGAGTAAAGTCATGACACAGTAACGTTTATTGTTCACCAAAAGGGTTTTTTTAAGAATAGACCGTAATCCACGAAAGCAGATGATGTGATTTGGAAGTGATGTGTAGCTTCTTTCAGTAGTCAAAATCTGAATGAGCTCAATATCAACCAAAGTTGTTTCCTGGGTGAGGGTTAAATAGTCATGAGTTTGAGATTAATTTGGCATTATCTAATCCATTTTTCAGTAGACATAAACTTTGCCTTAGAAGGCACAGGAGCTGACTCTGTGTAAGCTGCCATCCTTGAAAGTTTTCCAAGTCCCTGTAGAGGAGCATAGACTAGAACTTGTGATATCCATTAAGGATTCAGAGAAAGAGGATATTAAGGCTGCATATTTCTGTTATGCTCAGATGCAGATCATATTGCTTCTGTCAGTGCTTGTCAGCAAGTCTAGAGTGCATAAATTCAAGATGCTCTTACGCAGAATGTGAAAATGAGGTTAGAGAAATGGTAACAGATAATAACCATGAAAGCTTAGTACTAAATGATTCAATTTGCATTGATCTAAACAATTCTCTGTACAAAGAAAGACATGTCACTGAAAACATCTAAGGTTATCCATGCAAAGTGTCTGTCTTTAAAACTTATTTAGTCCATCTCATTATAATTCACCATCTTTCTTCATGCAGTTCTTATATAATGAATGTTCCTACATGTTAACCATGTCCATAGATTTTATCCTTGTTGCAGTCTCACTAATACAAACAATAACTGACTTCAGCAACACTCATGTGATTATTATACCTGCCCACACTATTTGCCCCATTGTAAGGAAAAGGTTGGTTATTAAAAAAAAAATAAATTCTGTTTTCTTTTGCTAAATATGTCATAGTGTTAGGGTGGTTTTTTTATTGCACGGTTTTCTATGTGCATACACATTTTAAAAAATGCCTCAATTTACAATTTATTTGGTCTTAAAGAAATTCTGTTATTACTTGAATATCATGAGTGTTGGATGCTTTGTAGGCAATGATTTAGCAGTGGCCTCCTGAATTTATTCATGTAACTCTTGGATTCATAAAGGGCCATTTGATGATGTTATACAGATTCTGTGCTTGCTAGGACTGTGTTAGATGTTAAACTATTTTTGTCTTTGAGATCAAGGATCAAGGAGATCAATTATTCGATTCTTCTTTCTTTAGAGATACTAAAACATCTACAATAGTTGTGAAAATGTGCTCTAGATGTAGAGAAAAATCCCCTCTTTTTCATCTATATTATTAAAGAGTTCTGTGATTTTTACATAGCCCTGTTAATGTGTGTGAGAACTGGTAACTTCCCTTTATGGTTTAATTTGATCCATCCGGAGGTATTTGCAAGCTGCCCAGTATGGTATCCATGAATAAAATAAAACAGAAATAATTTAAAAAATAGAAATAAAAACAACAAATGTTTACTTTCCTTTGTGTATGTTTTTAAACACAATTAAATGACTCTTTTTCCTCTTTGTAGATACACTATAAAGAAGAGTTTAAAAAATCTAAAGGCAAGTGCATATTTGTACCTGACACCCCACAGCTAAAACATGTGAAAAGCCTTGGTTCTTTTATTTCTGAGGTAAGATCTAAAAGACTGAAGAATTTTCTTGGCTTCTTATGCTTCCTAAAACTCTTTCAGTTGAATACTGTGATTTTTAGCAGCGGAAGGATGGCTTATTTCAAATAATAATTCTGTTTAAAGCTGAAGTGACTTAAAGGGCTGTAATTAGTATATACTGTAATGTGAATAATAACATTAACTTGGAATTACATGACACTTATTTTGGGATTTGAAGGTACTTTATTGATGGTTCTGAGCCCATCCTAACTATCCCATTTTAAGTGTGGATAAAGCGAGGAATAGGAAAGGAATGCTACTTTTTCTGCAATGATGAGGTTTGCAAATTATACCTGTGCAAAATTTCCCTGCTGTGGAGATTTCACAGCCTGATATCAAACAGAAGGAGACAAGGAAAACGTTTCCATGTTATCCCTGTCCTCCTTCAGCAAGAGGCCTGGGGCAGACATCAGGTCAGTACCATCTGAGGGTTGCCTGTGCTCTTACATGCATATTTGTCTATCTATCTATCTCTGCATACCTATGGCATGTGTGCACACACACACAGCTGTCATGCCAGAGAAAGATCAATAGCTTCCAAAGCATCAGAGCAACATTTATTGCCAGCTCTTCATGTCCTAGGTACAGGGTGCTGTAGGATTGCATCTCTGATTATTTTCCACCTGGGAGAGAGTGGCTTTGTTTAAGAATCACTGGTTCTGAGTGACTTTTCTCTCACTATAGACCTTTAAAAACTAAAATTTTGGTGCCTCATATTTTATGATTATAATGAAAAAGTCCCAGTATCGCTGTCTGAGATTACATAGTTTATATACATTCTAAATTATCTTTCTGATATACAGCAATTTGCTGGGTGGCTTTCAGTATAAATGCATTTAATGAATACTTTTCTTGTATTTATCTTCCTATTTTCTGAGGAGTGGCATGTCCCCAAGGAAGTAAATCTGATGTAATTGTGCTTTATAAGAGACAGACTATTGTAGTCTACATACAGTATATTGAGAGTGTTTATCTAATCCATCTGTCTGATTCCAGAGACTCTGCTGCTAATTATTAATCAAATATTTAGAGATATAAAAATATTCTAAAATTTTAAGCCCTGTAGGTTTGATTTTACCACACTTTTGAGCACTCTGCCTGTTTATTGCAGCATTACCTGAAGCCAGTGGTGTGATGGATCATTTATCTTGTAAATTACTGACCTCTAGTGTCCCATAACCTGTATTTGCAAATCTTAGACACTGACATTCTTAACAGCATGGCCATTGCAGTGAAAAAGAGCCCTCTGTTTTGGGGAATAGCAACAAATGTCACAGCAAATTATTGATATATATATATATACATATAATACATTTGGGGAATTAGCCTCTAATGAGGAACTGTATATTTCAGAGTAAATAAGTGACATCAGACAGTATAATTGAAAATATTTTTGGTATTTATGATTACTTTCAAAGCAGTGTTGTCATTATTGTTTTATGAATTAGGAAAACTTAGATCTGAAGCAAAAGCCTTGCACATTTTGAGCTATTATTCTGGTATCTCTTGTAATACCCCTTTGTGAGGAATTGCCAATACTGAATAATGGAGGAAACACAGGGTAAATAAAACGTAATTTAAAAATTAGACTGCAATAGGAAAAGGTGAAACAGAAATGATGACAGACATGCTAACTTCAGTGTTCCTCTCCTTTCTAGCTACATTTGATTGCTGCTACTTATTAGTTGGTAAAATATTTATGGTTGGCCTCTCATTTGTTCCCATTGTGCAGGACGGTCTCTGGAAAAGAGAAAGAAGAGAAGTAATTTTTGCATTTGAAAACGATCTGAAAAAAGACAGAAAAAACTGCCTTGCTTATTTTATTTTGAATTTCACCAAAATTATTGAATTTGATTAGGAGATATTTAGCATTGCTTTGTGAATTAGACACACCCCCATAAAGTATTATTTTAAAATGTTTTTTGCTTGAAAGGTAATGACAGCATTGAATTTTGCCTGTTTTGGTCTTTGCCATTTTACTTACATAAACATAAGTAGTATGTTTACTGTATCTTCTTTTTTGCATTATGTGTCACCTTTTTCCGCCCTCTAGGTGAAATATAAAGGAGCTGCTAAGAAAGACCTTACCAACTCTCTTTATCAGCAGATGCCAGCCACAATTGACAGTGTATTTGCGAAAGAATTAATGCATCTTCAGAGCAAGGTACAACTTTAGAATTGCAAAAATGATTTTTAGATTAATTGTGTGTCAGAATAAGTACACTTTGAACAAAATATGTGAGTGGACACTTGATTGTCTGCTTGATTTATTTGGGTGAGCTTATCACCCAGAGTTTATCACCATAACTTCTTAACTTCAAAAACTACTTATTTTTAATTTGTTGACAGTTTTACTTATGTGTATTAAATATACATTTAAAAACTGGCACTGCATTCATCAATCCAATGACAACCATGGATGCAATAAGGAATTACTGAATTCAGTGACATTCCATGGTCCTTATAGAATGGATTAATCTTATATAACTTTTTCCAGTTAGGTGTTGTATTAGCTATATAAAATGTTTGATGCTGAAGGCAAAAGAAAAAAAACCAAACTGCTTTAATGACTTCTAAAGGCACTTAGAAGTAGCAGTAAATGTGTTTCTGATGGTCTGCGTGCTACTATTTAAAACAAATTTTATAGAATTAAAATATGAGATCAAGTATATTGACCATAGTGTAAAGCTTGCAAATAACCAGTAAAATAGTAAATTCCAGTTCAGTTGCCTTCCAGGACTCAAAAATATGATACCCTAATAGTAGGCAGGTGACCCTTCACTTCCACTGACCTCAGTGGAATTGCCAATGTTAAGTATGTGTAATATGGATGAGGTTACAGATTTCCATTGTTACTCATGAGAATTACATTGCATAGATGGTCATGACTTTCTGTCCACCAAGCATTTCCATGGTTTTCTTCCTTTTGCTTTCTCCTCTCTTAAAGATATCAACTACATATAGTTTAAAACAGCCAGTGCGTGAAGGGAACATGCTTCTAAATCCATAATATTGATTGTATCTCAGTATGCACTCTTGTAATGCAGTGCTACTTTTTCAGACAAAGGAAAATATTAATTAAAAAAGAAAGGACTAAAATGCCTAAAATCAGGACAGCTTGTGGAGAAATTTTTGGATATAAAACATTATGTTAATAAAGGCTATATTAAGCAAATATATGAACACATATTTTAGTTTTCAGAGTTTGAAAAGGAAAATATACACAAGTTAAAGCACCACAGTAGCTGAAATGACATTAATGTGACATTTCATTGTGAAGTGAATGATTAGAGGAATTGCAGTAAAAAAAAAAATTGGGAATTAAACTTGTATAATATTTTTAAGCCATTAACTTGATTTATAAAACATTAGTTAACTATTTTGCCACAGATTTACTCCCAAATTAATTTTAAATTATTACATTCTGCATTAGTTTACACAAATTAGGTTAATTAACATGGTGATGTGGCAGAAAAGATAAATAACTGAAACTGAAAATGAAACCATTGGTTCATCAAAAAACCCTTTTAAGAAAAAGACCGACATTTTTATTTGGTAGTCTTTGAAGGTTTTTCTTCAATCATCCAACATTTCTAGAGAAGAAAATTTGCATATAGGGTGAGTTATATTTAAGCAGAAATTTTTCCCATAAAATTCATACTAAGCCCTTAGGAGTAGATGCATATAAATCACAATATACCATAAAACTTAAAGATACGCTGACACATTTTTCCAACTTGTGGTTTACTGCTGCAATGGACCTGAATTTAATGCTACTTTGAGAGAGATCTCAGGGGATTTTCTGGTGAAAAATCTTCTCCACAGTATTCAAATCTAATCCATATTGTGCCTATCACTGCAGTACCTAAGTAGCTAATACAAGGATTTCAGATTTCAGCTGGGTCAGGATATGGCAGAGGGGTTTTCTGCTGCATCTGTCTTGCTGGGATTGAGAATTTACAGGTCAGCGCTTCAGGAGGGGACTACAGATATGCCATAGGAAGGAGAGAGAGCAGCACCAGCTGGCCATTGCACCAGCTCTGCTCCAAAAAGGCTGCTGCAAACACAGACTTGCAGTCTGTTTCTGAGTTAGAGTAACCTGATTTTAAAAGAGGTGCTGATTTCCTGAGAGCTGAAAAATATGAGTATGTGTCCTCCTTACCCACATTAAAACAAATTTACACCTTTGACTCCCCTTTCCTGCTTCTTGGATGCAGTGCTGGGCTGGAATGCTTTTGTGGGCAGATCAAGCAAGACTTTTCTTGCTCTGCGGTGCCATGTTCTTGGCAGGATCTGCAGCCTCATCTGCCAAGCTGATGCATTGGGAGTAGAGAATCATGGTGTGGAGGAAAGAGACCTCTGACTTTTCCCCAGTGCTGCCTGCTGGCACGGGCTGGGGTGCCTCTGGCAGAGGATCTCCTTGCACAGGTGTGTTCTCTGCAAATGGGCTCTCCCGTGGTGCAAAGTTTGCTCCTGAAGTCGTACTGCTGTGCTGCTGCTGCCCAATAGCCCTGTCTTCAAGCCTGCCTATATCTAGTCCAGTTTAGTAATTTGATACACCATTTCAAATCACACGCATGACTTAGGAACTTGGAGACAACTAGGGAAAATTTCCTTTTTTTTCTCAAGGACTTATACCCCACCTACAGCTACCCTCCACTGTACTCTCCAGGGCTAACAGGCCTGCCACAGCACCATTGACCACATTTGTATTCTTTAACTCATGTGGCAATTGTCAGTGATTTCAGCAGAGCCGGGATCTCCTTCTTCGGGGGTCTTGCCATGCAGTGTTGGTACTGACGTAAGGATCTGGCTGTAATGGAGAGTACAGCACCCTGACTCATGTGGTTCACTTCCTGTGGAACCTCTTCCCCATATTGGCTGTATTGAATCATACTCAATTCTCTCTTCAAGATACTCCAGAAAGCCTGAAACAAGACTGCCTGCTGGCTTCTGTGTGAAACCCATGTTTGCTCTTTTGTGTTATATGTAGAACAGGCATGAAGAAGGAAATAAATACCCATAGAGAATGACATCTATCCAAAACTGACAAAAGAAATCCCAATACTCTTTATGGGAAAAAATGTTTCAGGAAAATGAATAAGAAATTTCACAGTCCCACATACCTGGGTGGCTTCTATAAATTTAATTTTTTTCCTCTTCACAGAAAATTTACTGTGGCCTTCTAAGTGCCTTTCTTGAGAGTGAGGAACCAAATTTCCTTCCCTTTCTCACTTTTGTCATAATTGTCCCCAGGGTAAGCTAGAAAGAGGAGAAGTCCCTGTCATCACTGAATAACTTCACTCTCCTTACCAGCCTACAAAGCTCTCACCAATTTCCCTGTTTTCTGCAGTTAGAAAATAAATTTGATGAGAGCAGTCTAGGCAGAGAGCCTTCATTTTGATTTTTCTGAAAGGAAATGGAAATTTTCAGAGAAATTGCAATATTCCTGTGGAAAATATTGCTGAAGGAAAATTTCTGATTATTGCTAGCTCTGTGCCAAGTCTTTTTCTTGTCTGAAGATCAGTATACTGAATACTTCCTTATGTAAAACAATATTTTTTTTAATACAGTGTCACAAACAATGATAAAGGTGTTTTTAAATTGCTTAGGGGCAAACAATGTTAAAAAAAAGTAAGCACTTCATCACTTTTTTCATCACTTTATTTCTGCCATAAGAAGTGATTGCACTGTTTTTCTTCTTATCTAAAAGGGATAATCTAAAGCAAACTGAAGGCAGTTTAATTTTCTACTTTGCACAGGGCAATATCTCAAAGAGTCCATGTTGAACAGTATTTCCTGTTCCTTTATAAATACGATGAGCCAAGAGAATCTTAAGCAGTCTTTTCAACTTCCAGAGGAAGTTTCAGAAGGTTTTTCTTTTTATTGCAATAAAAATTTTATTGTTTATTGCATAGTTTCCAATCATATTACATATTATCAAATTGTTTTATGCAATTTTTCAGGGTTTTTTTTTCGTGGTAGGAAATGTCATATTCAAGATTTCCTTGGTTTTATGGTGGTAGGTATTAGTTTTCTGGACTTCTACAGTTCTGTTTTACACAAAGACATTGGATAATCTAATTCTCTATATGGAGATTAAAGTGAAGTTTTTGGAGTTCTTGAACATTTCCTCCTACAAAATTCTACTTGGTGGATTTTAAGTTCAGAGCACATTTAGTGACTATAAAGGAAATTATGAAAATAAAAATGTGATAGTGTTTAATATGTGCCAAAACAGGGGATCAGTCAGAGCTAGGTTAAAAGAACACAAAACCTTCCTTAATGCAGCTTCTTATTGACACATTGGTGTAAAAGAGAGAAGAAAAATTAAAAATGAGTACTTACAAATTGGTTCAATCTGAAGTCATACCTACTTAAATAATTGCCCTGTATTTCTCAAGTTAATAAATGGCACCACTACAGGGTAAAGGTTATGTCAGTGGCCTGTAATGCTTGATCTCTGTGTAGAGTAGTTTCATATGTAGATTTGATAAAGGAAATTCAGTTTAGCTAAAACTTGAAAATCAGGCTGAGTTGAGAAGTAAATGTATGCATACTAACCTGTAAAATAATGGTTCTAAGGATATTGATGGAATAATAATAAATACTTTTTTCATGTCTAGTTGGAAGCGAGTTACGAATCTTGGAATAGTTCTGCACCGAACTGTTACAAGCTAAACTAGACAGCCATTGAACCCCTCCTAGCCTAGGATTGCACCAAGATTACTTCAGCAAGTTAATGAAAATAATGGGAAAAGATAGGAAGAACAGATGCCAAAGCAAGTGAAATATTGCTACATTAAGCTAAAGAAATGGTCATCTTTTCCCAAGACAGTGGATACTTGTAATTTCTGTTAAATTTCTCATGCTGAGGGTTGATGTGTTACTGTGTTTTCATATCTTGATTGCATAGCCCATTCACTAAGGGAAAAATAGACATGTTCAACCAGCAAAATGGCAATGTAATAAAATATCTAAATTAGTTGATTTTGAAGTAACTGTATGGTTCTTCTGTTTACAATGGCATTAATTGGGGAACATCTTAAAAGGGACAATGTAAGCAAGGGGAATTAGCAGAAGAGTTTTTGTATGTATATGTTTATATAGTAATTACACTTTTGTGAGGAATCATTTGTTAGTGCTGCTTAGTTGTGTTAAAGATTATGTGCTTTTATATTTGCAAGATATGACCAGTGTAGGCAAGTTATAGACACTTTGTTTCACTGTCAGTTGTGCTTGTTCTGCAGAGGCTGATTGTGTTATGATGGATAAGGTGGTGGCGTGGTTTAAGGTTCCTGATTTGATAGTTTTGTCCCCTTCTTGGCTTAATCTCTCAACCTGTATGTCATTTTGTAATCTGAGATAGTCAGGGCAGATACTAAAATATTTGTTTGGGCACCCAGCTTTGTAGCTCAGATGAAATCTTGCTTCAAACAAAAACAGATACAGCATTTTCTCACAGTCCTAGTATCCTGTCTTAAAAGAGTCTGAATCTCTGTAGTTGAGAGTTTCTGTCCCAAAACTTTCATAGTATTCTTTGATTGCTATCATGGGTTTTTGATCCTCCTAATCAGCTTTCTATCTTATTTAATACGTGTTGTTTTCTTATGGGTTATTTTAATTCTTGCTCATGACAGCTATTAGAAAATTAATTTTCTTGATGCCTGCTACTTTTTAGGTATCAAAACCTGGTGAATTTTCCTTAATATAAGCTTAAAAGCTTCTGACAAGGATAAGTGTAAGATCAGTTTTTCAGCTGGTTGTAGTATGTGAATGTGTGTATGTAAGTATAACACAGTGCAGTGAAAGATGGATGAATGCCCAGCACTGAGTTCCATTTCTATTATAAAAGTAAGGGTGTTTATAAATTCACAATTCAATTCCATTTTCATTTACCATGATGACAATTGAATGTAAATATTATTTTTCTTTGTGAACCTGGGGCTAAGTCGAAATGCATATTGTACTAGTAGTTTCCCAACAGTGGAAGAAATAGAGCTTTGTGCAATGAGTATATAATGTAGAACTGTTAATGACAAATGCATAAAATAATTTTTTTTGTTTCTGAAAATGGAGAATAATTACGTAGCTGATAGCTTCAAGTGTGTTTTTTAAAAAAAAGTGGCTTTGACTTTTCCCTGGGCTGTCTGCTCACCTTGTTAAGCTTAATTTTCTGTTTTCCTATATTAATATTTCTTTCCCCTGTCTACTCATGCATCTGTTGCAATAACAGATGCAGAGAAATCTCTCTGCTGACTATACCTCATATGTCTCTGTTTTGGGTGGAAGCTGCTCTCATTTCAGTGTTCTGGTTGCATTAAGGAGGTAAATAATTAAGTTTCTTCCTGAATACAGGTACACTATGCCACTAGGTTTAACCTAGCTTGTGTTGTTATACCTGCTCTTCTCAGGTCATAAAAGTATAATGTTGCTCTTTTCAGGTTCTCTATAAACAAAAATATGATGCTGAGAAAGGATTTTCAGACTATGCACGTATGAGGGAACCTCCAGACGTTAAACATGCCATGGAAGTCAGTAAACACCAGAGTGATGTAAGTACTCCCCATCTGAAATGAATGTGGTTCTTTTGGGTAGATACATCTGTTACAGCTTACTGAAATGAATTGGGCCTGGAATATTTCCATATTTCCTTAGCTGGTATTTTTTATAGATTATTTACTCTGAAGTAATGTAGGACGTGGTGTGTGTATAAAATGTGCTATGAGTAACATTATGTGAATTTTATTTTGAACTGCAGTGGAAAATGGTAGTTACTTTTTTATCAATTGTAACTAAGTGCTGTCAGTTTGAAATAAAATTGCAGGCATTGATTTTCTGCATTCACTTGTAACTACTTTCACTTTTAAAGTGTGTAAAGTTCTTTTTAAATGAACACCAGTGTTGTTTCAGTGTCTTAATCTGCCATTACTTGCATAGTTCTTCAAGGGTGCTCTGTAGAGGAGACAAATGAGCTGTTTCTGCCCCGCTCTTGCACAATTTTATGCATATGAATAAGTTTGTTCCTATCTCATAAATAGATATCAAGTGAATTTTCCAAGTAATATAATAGATTTATTTTACAGAATTTGAGCTGTAGTGTTCAGTTTGATGCCTGCACTGCTTGACCAAGGTATTTATTCTTGTAGTTTTATTTAGATAACTTCCTAATAATTAGGAGTACTTAGCAGTATTTTGAAAGTTGATTGCTCTTTTTTCAGCTGATTGTTATGTTCTTGAAGTTCCGAAGATTTTTACAATATAGAAGCCTAATAATGGTATTCACATTTTTTATTAAAGTCAGGTTTGATTTTATTATCAAGCTAGCATATAGTAGCTCAATTCATCATTGCTTGGGGCAGAAATGCTGCCCAGATTAGGGTCTTGAATGATACAGACACAACTTTGAAGGAAAATTTATGTTAGTTTTAGTTTTGTAAAAGCTTACTTGTGAGAAAAACAAATTTTAGGAGAAGATGGGTTAAAATAGTGATGCCATTTCAAGGGGTACACAAAGCTTTTAAGAACAGCTGATGTATAACCTTAGAAGTTATGATCCAGTTACATTCTTGTTTAGGTAACCAAATCAGTTGAGGTAGGCATGGCATTTTACAACTATTTTTTCTTAGATAAATGGGATATTTGTTTGCTGCTAACAATGCAGGAAACGTAGCTTGGGTGTTCATTTAATTGCTACTAACAGTGCGACAAACACTCTTAGGTTATGTAGGCTGAAAACTAAATGTCAATGCTAGATGTATGTCTATGTGCAGAATCTTGACAGCTGGCTACTGATTAAAAGGCTGCTGGAAAACTTCAGGGAAGCATTATGTTTGAAGAATAACTTTTTCTTCTTCTGGGAAATACCTGCAATGGAATTCCCAGCAGTAATTTGCAACTTGCTTTGATTACAGAATTCCCTCTTCCTGTCAAACACTGTCCATTTCTGCTGTTGGAAGCATCAGGGCCTTGGAGCTGGGAGCATGAATGTCTCTCCCCAGAACAATAGGTTTTTTATTTACCTAGCAGTAGGAATGATGGTGGACTGCTAGGAAAGAAAATAATGCTGGAAGGAGAGATGTGAATCCCTCTCAGAGAAGGTGGTGGGACTAGGAGGAATATGAAACAAGTTCCTGTAGCAAATACATCATAGTTTGAAGATTAGTATGCCAGTGCAAAACCTATTCCCCTTCTACAGCTGTATATCACCTGCTAATAGAATTAAGGAGAGCAGGTTACAGATAAATGAGGATAAATGAAATTCAGTTGTTTCATCTTTCACCCTTAAAACAAGCAAAAAAAAAAAAATGAAGGAAAACATGGGAGGGAAGGATGTTTTGATAAATGAGAACTTTTAACAACATGTTAGAAATAATGGAAAAATATGAGGGAAATTATTTTCAGCCTGAGGAAACCTCAAAAAATCAAAACCAAAATTCTAACCACTTAGTTTAATGTGTTTAAGAACAGGTCTTTTCTGGTTGCTTGTGAATAGCTGCAGCACAACGGGCAAGTACCTATCACACATAAAGGAGCAAGTTATGTCAGTCCAGTTATTGCTCAGCAGAATCACACAGCCCTTGTGGGTAATATTTGGGCATCCTGGTGAATAGCTGTGGATTTCTTCTTTTGTAAGTACAGATTTTATTAAGAACCGTGTGAGTTTTCATCTTGGAGTCAAAGCACGGAACAGCAAGCATCCCAAATGTGGAGCATTTGTCTTTCCAAACTATTTCAGGCTACATTTGTAATCACAGCTTTGAAAAAGAGAGAAAAAGAAGGGAAACTACTGAGGAGGTAGAAGGACAAAGCTCTTTTATCCACCATTCAGTACAGTTTACCTGTGGGAGCAGAATGCATGTTTACCTGCAATGCTCTGCCAACTCAATTCAACCTTTACATGGAGGGTTTGCATCTAATAGGATTAGGATGTGTTTAAGATTATTTACTCAGCCTTAAAATAAGGCTGACATTTATACTCAACTCTGTCAAATGTGCAATTTCCTTTAAAATTAAAACTGTATTCAACTTACCATACATTTGTGCTGACATTTTGAAACTGTCATGTGCTGTAGGCCTTCACACCACTTTGAATATCATTAACATGCTCTATATGTTTGGGCAGAAATTGCATAACAGGGAAATACTGTAAAATCTCCTGAACAATGTGATGGTGTATAAGAAAATAATTTTTCATTTTTTTATACTTAGACTGATGAAAATTTCTCTCAAGTGAACACAAGTGACTTTTCTAGTGACAGGAAATATACTTTAAAAAGAATTTAAATACTACACAATGCTTGAAGGGAGTCATGTTTATCCAAACCAGAGTACTTTTCTCTATAAATTGTGTTTGTGTTTTGTGAAGTGAATGTTAATGATGTGACTTTGGCACACAAAGTCATTTTCAGAAGAGCAAAGTAGGGACTATCAGCCTACTTTGTCTGTGCTTAGCTGATCAGTTAACTCATCTGGAAGTTTCCAAACTTGGGACCAAAACTAGGTGGTGGTCTTAAAACAATGCCATGTCACAAACCAGCATTTTGCTTTATGTGTATCTGAGTATCTTGTGAAAGGAAGGATGTAATTGAACAGTGAAATGACATGACAGCTAAATTTCTAAAGCAACGAAACCACTTGCTATGTTGTGTCTATGTGGAAGCAGCACATAGCATTTGATGAAAGGACTTAAAGCTGTGCATCACAATTTTGTTCCATGACCTGGTCCATCATTAGGCATTTTGAATACGAAAACAAAGTTAAATATTTGTACAATAGTTTAAATGTTCTGCTTTTTTTGAAATGACTGATTTTCCTCACAACATTACATGGTATGAAATAAGGATATGGTGTTCTGATTTTACAAATAAGAAAACTGCTGTACACTCATCTATGGACATTTAAAAGGCAGTTTGCACATTTTAAAGCCCTGGTTTCTTTTCTCTTATACTTATCTACAAAACTGTGCTTTTTTAGAAATGTTAGTTTACAGTTGGGCAAACTTCTGCTGTATATTATGCACTTTCCCCTCCATAAGAGGTCAGTAATGATAATTTAAATGTTTCACTCACCATTTAAATTTGAATATTTAAGATGTCTATATTGTCTTAGGAGTAAGTTGTTTTCGTTTTCAGGATATTGTGCAGTCAAAATCCACACACACACAAAAAGTACATTATTTCTGATAAGACCAAATCAACAGATCTTAAACTGGATGTGCTTAAACATCATCAGTAACATACCCAAATGTTAATGTTTGTTTTGATGCAGATTATAGTAAAGCCAAGCTTCTCCTGGCTCTCTCTGTTCAGTATCTGCATTAGAAAAATCACCTTTCACAGACTGACTTTCTGCTGACAGTGGTTGTCAACAGTGGATCCCCCTGGACCACTTCCAACTGGTGCTGGAAATGATGTTTACTCCTGATGTAATTGGGACCAATCAGTTTTAAGACCCATTACTGGAAAGGATGACTGCATCAATCTGTAATGGGCCAGAAATGTGTTTGTCTCTTTTACACAAGCCGGAAAACAGTTTTCAACATCATTTGAGTAGGAATTAGAAAAGCTGTTGCCAGTGATGATTGTCACCAGCTAGTCATTTTCTTAGTGTTGATGGACCCCGAAGTGTAGATGAGAGGAAAGAGGGCAGAGACACAGCTGACAGGCCATTAGTTAGTGGACTTAACAGCTCTTAGAAAATGCTAATCAGGGACAAACAGTAAGAGACAAATTCTTATGCAGACAGCTGTACCCAGCTTCTTGTTGAATCCTTAAGAGGGCAAAATGTATTCATAGCTGCTTGTGCATATTTTAGTAATTTATTATGTATTTTTTGGAATAGTTTTGGTATTGGAATCAATGAAAAGATAGAAGATTTCAGGAAAGGTCCCAATCTCTTGAACCCAGGTTTACTTGGCTCACCATGTAGAAGTTTCTGCTTGTTGATTGACAGTCTGAGATGTTTTGCAGCATTGTTAGAAATCTGTTTACTTTATGGCACTGAAGTGCATTCCACTGGTATTCCTGTAAGGGGAAGCATCTTGCAGACCCTGTTGGAGTAACTAGATCAGCATGTTTATCCTCAGTGGACCTTACGCATTTTATAAGAGCCCGAGGTTTGGCCCTATTAAAATCAGTCTACTGATAATGAGCAGGCCTGGAATTTTCTCCATGCTTTGTAAAAACCAGTTGCAATTCAGAGTATGTAATCACATTTGGGATTAAAGATGAGAAATGTTTTTTTTTCCAATTATTGCTTCACAAAAATATTCAACAATGTAACCACTTTTTATTGTTCATTCAAATTAGGTAGTAACTCACTTGAAATTTAGCTGATATCTGTAATTTACTGTTTTCAGCTTCAAAACTCAACGTATTTTTTCCCTTTTAGTTGCTCCTTCTTGCTCATTTGCATTTTCCACTGGTCTGCTGTAACACTCCATCTAGGTCTTTCACTGCTGCTCTAAAATTGTTATCTCAGTTACTTTTCCTTTGCAAAAGCCAGCTGAAACAAATTTTTTGTAGACTTGTGGTCCTCATGAAGTGGAGCAATTCTTGAGCCTTTGCTGATTGTTTTTTTGGTAGAGCCTGAGCAACCCTTTGAAGTGAAGATTGAGTAAGGGTGTTGTGTAATGCCTGGAAATTCCAGTTAGGGTATGAGCCTCTTGGCTGAACCAGCTCAGGACAAGAGATGGCTCCTTCTCTGGGTGCTTCTGCTGTTTCCTTTCTCTCTTTTGTTGCTTTTCTCCCTTCATGGGCTTCTTTACTTTCCATCTTCTGATGTCCATAGGTGCAAACACCAAGCCAGTTGCTTTGTCCTGTCTACATCTGTTGCCCTGCTCTCTCAGAATAGCTTTGGTTTTACTGTTCTAACATAGTGCTATTAAAAAAAAAAAAAATCACTAGATGGAACAGAATAGCAGCTGTGTAATAGAGGCCAGCACAGTGTCCCTATGGGAGAGGGTCAGCATCCAGGGATTGAGGTTATTCAGGAAATGGGAAACATATTTTTTCTTTCTTTGGCCTACCTCTGACAAACTACTGTTCTGCTGCATAACATTTTTATTCTCACTGGAGTATGACAAGCTGCAGAATGGAGCAAATATATATTGCAGACATTTGTAAAATGCTAGATGACTTTCCCTCAGACATAAGTAATAGGTATACTGGTTTAGGTGCAGGAAGAATAATAATTCACTCAGGGAAAGATATAGCAATTGGCCTTGCATCTAATATAATTGGAAATGGTGAAATATAAAGGACTGTCACTGTCTTATTTCTCCCCCCCCTTCCTTTACCTGAAATTAACCACAATCCATTATTTCATGTACTATATGATCATGTCATTTGGGAGCAATAAGTGACCACATTTCCTCAACTTTATCACCACTGTTCTTGATTCTCTGATGTTAAATTCACTATATTCCTAATTTCTATTTTGAGCACATATGCTGGCCTTTAATTTGCAATTTACATGGATCATAGGGTGCTATTCAGAAACCTGTTTCTGCTGCCTTTGTGGTTTTCACCTCACCTCATGTGGTCATTAGGATGAACAGCATATAATTAACTAAATTCATGTGAAGCCCTGAATTGCAAATGCTTCTCTCTGCCTCTAGCTTCTTAAAAATTAGAGAAAATCTAAGCATAACTAAACCAAAAGTTGTAGTGGTTTACACCAGCTGCAAGAATCAACTTCTGTTTTGTATGTATGTGATAATTTGGGCTGAATACATAGAACATATTTATTTGTTTCTTTTATCAGTGATTACACTTGTGTGTCACGGCAGATTAAAAATTATAACATCTATTTGTGGGCAGGCAGCCAACAGTGAAGCCTGTTTAGCTTGTCTGCTTAGCTGAAGCCATATGGACACAAAATTACTTTCCTGTTGCATGTAAAATATTTGCCAAAAAAAAAAAAAATTCCTTTTCTTTTTGCGATACCATTTCTATGAAATATATTTGTCACTGACTGCTGCAGTACTCTGAGTGAAACTTTACATTGGAAATAGGAGCAGAGGTTATAATGAGAAACTTCAAGCTGAGAACTTTGTTGCTGGTGAAATACTGTCTTGAGAGGTTGATTAACTTTGTGAAGCAACAAAAGAAAATCTAAAAGTTTTCCCAGTAAAGGAGGAATTATTCCTTTACTTTCTATTTCCTTTAAACTTTATTTTATGTTCTCCAGCTATTGCCTGAAACTTCAATTTGTCAGACACTTTTGAATACCAGGGACAGAATGTCATTTAGAATAATTCAGTAAGACAACCCTTGGAAATTAGCTTAGATTGGCACGTGTGCTAGTGCAGGAAAAAAATTCACAAACCTTGAAGAGGGAAAAGAAGGATAACTTGTGGACCTCTATAATGCCTCTGAGGTCTATGGTACTCCCATGATTCTTTGCTAAATGGAGAATGTCTGGACTCCCCTGTCTGTGGTTGAGCCTTTTGGCCAAAGTTTTCTGAGCCCATTAATTATGCTAGTGGCTTTTGCACAAACAGAAAGAATCAGTTGTGTACTCAACATGCTGGAACTCTCAGCCTTCTTGTTTCCATGATTGTGCAAAAGAGCAGATCAGTGGCGTTGTGGGGATGCTGAGGTGGAGTTGTATCATTGAATTACATACAAGCTACATGTCTGTCTAGTACTGAGAAAGAAACTATGATAGAATTACAATTTCTCTTCAGTGTAGCTGCAATCTACTATCTGCTAGGCTGCAGTACTCAGTATCAGAGCAGGGGTTAGTTGATACTAAAAATAGGTACAACTTGGGAAAAAAAACCTCTACACTTAAAAGTTCTCTGAAATTTTATGATAAAACCTAATATTTGTGTCTTTGCAATCCTTTAATTTTCCACTGTGCTTCTAAGCAAAACTATTTTTCTTTTTCAAATTGTATTTTATGCTTCTGAATTTCTTCCTTATCATGTTACTTTGTGTGGGTCTTACCTTACAATCCCTGTCAAGCAGAACTCTGTTGGAATAAATTAGGCAGAGTTCTATTTAGTTTGATGTCTGATTTGACAGGTCATTCAAAGCTTATTTATAAACGTCAAAGTTTATTGTTTATTTTAAACAAAACTGTGTTTTGTTTGACAGGTATCCTATAAGAAGGATATGCAAGATACTCATAGGTACACTGAAGTGTTAAACAGACCAGACATAAAGAAGGCAACTGAGATAACGAAGATAATAAGTGATGTATGTTCTTCTTTTACTTTCTTTCTGGTTTTTTTAGACATGTAATTTTTTTATTCCAATTTTGATCAGATTTTTTTTTAAATGCTGCTGGAATTCTCAAATGTCTTGAACAGAAAACCTACACCCCTAAAACTGCTAGGGAGATTTGATTAAAAGAAATCCAAACATAATCAAAACAAACCAGTCTTGCCAGGCTAGGGAGCTATGAGCTTCTCCTTTTTAGATGTGGACAGTATGATCTTTGCAATTATTGGTAATTGATGTGAAGACAACATGAAAATTGTGAAAGTTGGTTTTGTTTCAGCTTTATTGACAATAACCATTCTCAGATAACTTATCTCAGATAAGTCACATGCTTGTATGCTATACTGCACTTCAGAAGAATCTCAGACCTTTTTTTACCTTAGTATGAGAGAAGCTGGCATAGCAGGATTCTGCTTCCTTTTCCCATCCCAGCCAGCAGCGACAGGAAAATGTAATTCCCTGCTGTCTTTCCAAGAGCTGTGCAGATGCTGCTTCTTTCGTGGGGGTTCTTCTCCCTGAACTCCCCTCTCAAATTCTTTGCCCTTCCACTGTGACCTTGGCTAATGGACAGGTGAAGGAGCAGTTTGGGAAGCAGCAGTGTGTGATGGGGTTTAGTATTTTATTGTAGACAAGTCAAACAATATATATACTAGAAGTCTTGAGTCAAGTTTTTAAGTAATTAATTGAATATGACTGACTAGACACATTTGGAGAGACAGATCTAAGAGATTGAAATTTACCTTCCAATATTCAAGATTTTTTGAAAACCAAGAACTTCTACTAAGTGTTATGCTCAACAGGCAGATTTACTAATTGCTGTTCAAGTGCTCTTTGAGTTAGAGTGGCTTTGGGATTTTTATTTCTCCCAGTCTGTTCTTATGATGTGTCCTTGCTGATTCACAAAGCTTGAGTAATGCAAGAAGCCTATTTTAGGCAACGGGTAATTTAGTTTGTGGTATTGCAAAGCACCTATTGTTGATTCATCTGTGTTTTTTTCTAATGCATTTTGGGAAAAAATTGCAGCAATTTGCATGGGAGGCAGTTCAGCTGGAGAGATCAGGTAACATTAACCTTATGGGACTAATTCAGCTCTGTGACACCGGTGCAGTCTCACTGACATCCAGCAAGACCGCAGTGGTAAAACTGAGAGTGGAATTTGACCTTACAGTTCAAAAAAGTTGCCCCTCAGACTAGTTTTATTTCAAGACTGCTTTCAGCTGCTGCAAATAATCTTGTGTTAACTGTAGACCCTGTCATAAGAAATGCTGAGCTACTGTAACTCATTCTGCCTTGATCAAGAGGACAGTATTTCTCTGGCTTAAGCTGTGTGTTTGGTTGAAATTGAATTTTGTGAATGCCACACATTGTGTTTTACAATTAATAAATATGTTGTTAAGGGAGCTGGACCCTGAGAAGGACCTCACTCAGAACTGATTAGAACAGTAGTGTCAATGCAGACCAATACATGAGACTTTTTCTACTAGCTTTAACACTTACATTTATCGTCATAAAACAAACCCAAACAATTTACTGGTGATTCATATCCCCCCATCTTTTTTTTTTTTTTAAGGCTAAGTACAAGAAAGGAAAGGGAGAGCTGAATAAGGAGTCTGCTGTACTTGGAAGACCTGATTTTGAACATGCTAAAGGAGTTTCAAAACTTTTAAGCCAAGTAAGAGTCTCCATCATTTAGCAATGATTTTGTCCAGATATTCCTAGTAATGCAAAGAAATACTTAGATTTTTAGATGATTATGTCTAATGGCCTTGAAGATTATGTTCTCAAACATTTCATGTAGCATTGCAATGACTGGTAAATTTTGGATTCCTAGGAAACCAAATACACATTTTGAAGCAAAAATATGATGAACTTTGACTGCAACTTGTCTCTTGTGGAGATGGTGTATATTTATACAGATTTTCTAGGATTTCTAAAATATTAACTGTTTGTAATTTAGAGGCAAATTTTGCTCCTCATTCAGTTTGAGTGGAACCTTACCCTGTGATTAATCCCGCTGAAGAAACTGAGGTCTTTTGTGTTGCTGCTTGCTAATGTGAGTAATGGGATCTGAATTTGGCCTGAGGTGTAAACCACCTGCCTTTCCTTCCCATGAAACTGCACCTTTTATGAACTACTGTTATATATTAACCTAAAAAAAAAAAAAAAGAAAAGAAAAATAATTATTTTAGTCCTTAACTGAAAAGAAATCTGAAATAGAAATATTAACTCTTCCTCTTAGTAGTTTTCTACTCATGAGATGTACACATAAGACGCCACTACAGATCATCCTGACTTTTGAAAACCCAGGAACTGGCCCTCCTGTAAGAGGAGGATAGTGCCCTTTGATTGGAGAAGGCTGTGTCAGCCTTCCCTGAGTAAAATCTTCCCAAGTGTAAATAGTGTATATACTAGGACAGACTCGACATCAGTGATATGTAAAAAATTAGTGTGATTTGGCCAGACACTAAATGTCTTCCCTAGAACTAGCATAAAATGAGAATAATGTATCATGGAGAACAGGCTGGAAAACAGTGCAGTGTCTGCAGGAGGTAGAGCTCCTTTTGCTGTTATCCTTAGATAGCTGCTGCATGATTTCCTGTTTCACACCATTGTGGAGTTTGAAGCATTACACGAAGAGAAAAAGAAGGAAATAAATGTTTTTTATTGCTTTGTTGGTGATGTGCTCAGATTCAAAATGATTTTGTGTTTTTCAGATAGATTTCTGTCTTCTATTTTATAATGGATCATGTTCTCATTTCTCTGCTGATGGGCAAGTCTGCTAAGAGATTATCTTGTGTTTAGCGTTGTGCGGGCTTGGAAGTCAGCCTGTGCTTTCTAGAAAGAGCCAGTGTGATGCTGCTCAGACCTGAGTGTCACTTAGAGGAAATGGGACTGTCATTTAGCAAACATGTTCAGTGGTTTTTAAAAGGGTCTATGTCTAAATTTAGTATGTAATGTCATTTATATCTACTCAGTGGCTGCCTACACACTCCTGTCCTTTCCGCCTGTTTCAGAATCTAGTGAGCTTGCAGCTGCCTGTTTTTGCCAATGAGACCAAACCGTAACCCTTTCCAATAGCCCTCTCTATCTTCCCAAGCCCGGTGCCTGTAAGATTGTGGCCAGCAATCACAAGTGAAAAATACCAGCTGGATCATGGGGTCCTGCAGGCTGATGAGTCAGCTACATGGAAGGTTTCGTCAATGCACTTTTTATCTCATTTTAGTTAGATGTGCTTTTCATCTTGGACAATGCAAGCTGCATGTGCAAATGCTTTATAATAGGGCCTCTTCACTGCCAGGAGCTGGGATGGCAGCAGTTCTAGTTGAGATCCTTCTGTGGAAGGCAGCATTTCCTGTGCAATTTAAAATTCTTTAGAGAGTCCACATAGCAGAAGGTGTGACAGGAAGGGAGAAGCTGACAAAATGTATCTTGCATTTGGTTTGTTTGTGAAGAAGATTCTTACTAAACCTTGATCGTCCAAACTGAGCAGTCACTGGCCCTGGATCCAAGTTTTGGGATCCTTTCTTGTATTGTCCTCTTCTCAGTCTACACTACTGTGGCTGCTAGCAGTGTGTGTGTAGTGGGAACTGTGCTTTCAGAAAAGGAGGCAGCACCTCAGCCTGACATTCTGCCTGCAGCAGCATGGAGGGTGCAAATACTGGGCAGCTCTCAGCAGCAAGGAGATGCACTCAGCAATTCCTGCATGTCCTCTGAAGGGAAGGCAGTGGCCATGAGTTGTCTAATGTTCTTATATATTATTTGAATAGTTATAACACTTAGACACACTAATCATAAATCAAGAGCACGGAAAAATGAAGATGACCCCTGTGTCCAGAGAGCAGGGTGATGGGGCAGGATGAGGAATGCACCTGTGCTGGAGGAGAGAAAGAAACCTAAATATGGGTCAGTCATGTCAATCCTCTTCATGCAAGGATCGTGAAACAGGCTTGTAACACAAGATTTTAAAAAGAGTAAAGTTAATAATCTATTGTCTCTGGACTTTCTGGCTTTTAGAGTTTCCATTTGTTTCTCAGAAAATGGGAAGATCATAAACTTCTTGTGTTGAAAGTTGATAATCTCCCTTAATTGCATGAATCTATAACCTGCGACATGCAGAGAAATATTAGTTATTTGACCCTCACAGTAAATTTGCAAAGTTGACAATTCTGATGGATGTAATGGGAAGAGAAGATGATAACATGTTTTAATGTGGTGCATATGGGTAGGTAATTTAGGGAGTATAGAGAACAGGAGCAAGAAGAGGTCAGGCAGTGTGGGTGTAACGAAGGGAGAAAACAATCAAGGCGAGCAGGAAGGCAAACAAAGTGAAGCAAACAGTGTTAATGTTTGACTGGCACTCAAGGCTCTACAGAAATCACTGTTTTCTCTCTCTCTCTCCTTTCCTTTTTTATTTAACAAAGCTTTCGACAACAACAGCAAGAAAAATAATAGCTCCCAGAACTAGTATATTTACCCACAGCATGTGGTAACCCTTTTCTGTTGATTTTAAATGAAATTTAAAACAGAAACTGTTAGCCCTTGTGAAAACATGAAGCTTGTCAATTTGCCAAGTGTGCATTGTATAATTTGGGCTATTTTTTTCTTTTTTTTTTTCTGTTTTTTTTTTGTATTTAAATGAGCTCTTGTTCATTCATGCCCTCTTTGTTTTTTAATGCATTTTATTAGCTTTTTTAAGGAGCTGCTGATATGAAGTATTCCTCTTACGATGTTCAGTAATTGATTTTAAGATAAATAATTCTGGATATTCATATTTGTTGCTGAATCTGCTGCTAATTGTTTTAGGGATAAAACTGTTAGAGGTAGAATTTTCTTCAAAATGCACCTTCTCTGAGATTTTCAGTAACAACCCAAAGAGCCTAGGATTTTCTCAATCTTTCTTTGCTTTGAGCTCTGCTAGTGCTTTTAGCAATGAATGTTTCAATTCTGCTCTTCATTTATGCTACATTTTCTTCAATATATATGTGTTCTGACAGGTTTTTTTCCTTTTTTTTAAGATGTTTTCATATGGTCATGAGGAAATGCTTCAGCTGCCAGTGTCTGCTTCATCATGGAGTCCCAGTGGTTGAATGATTCAATTTTTGTAGTTTCTTTGTAAATCTGAACAGTGGGTGATGTCATCCAGTTCTGAAACTGAACACTCCCTGTGTGAACAGCTTTGAACTACAGATTTGATTTAGGAATGTTGCTGCTAAGCTTCAAAAGACACTGCTCTGTCCAGCTGCAACTCTGACTTTTATAGGTTTTGTGCAAGGCTGATGAGAATTTTGTTTATCCAGGCCTTATTTAATTCCAGTTTGGTTTTGAGGGGATGTTGTTGTGTTAAAAGCCTGCAAAGTCTGCTCTTTCTTAAGCAGTCTTTAGAGAGCAACCTCCTCCTTCTTTTAAATTAACCCATACTATATAATCTCTAAAAAAATAAACGAACTTAAGACTTTAATGAAGATGGTAAATAAGTAACCATCGTTTTAAGCCCTCATTAAAGTAAAGCTCTTGGTTAATGATAAAATTTCCACTAACAATATCAGTTTTACTTCCACTTGTTTGCTCTTCCACCATATTATAGCCTTGCTAAGACCACCCCCCTCAGATGGTTTAGAAATCACATGAGGTGTTTTTCTTCCTTGTTTTTATTCAGAACTCTTTCTCTCAGGCATATTTCCTCTCTTTAAACTTCATTCACCCTATTCAAAAGGACAACTAATATTGTGAACTTTCTTTCCCCGTGACTCATCCATGGGCTTGGTCTTCTTTCTTCACTCTCTCCCACCCCACGCTTCCTTTCAAAAGGAAGAAAGAACTAGAAAAATGTTGATAAAAGAGAACGTGTATCTATGTAGCTTTCAATGCATCAAATCCTCTATGACAGGCCAGTTAAAAGACTGCTGGAAGTGCTCTGGAGACACGGCTGGGGTTGTCTGATATTACTGTGTATGCTCCCCTTTGCCCCAGAGCCACCCGTGCGATGGGGAGAGGAGCAAAGGCAATGAGCTGAGCAGGCAGGGGAGGCAGCAGGGCCTGGAGCTGTCAGACAGCCCTACTGCTGCCAAAACATTTACACTCCTGTTGGTTGGAGGGCTCCTTTAGTTTTGGGAACCTCCTGCACATCGGCATCAGGACATGGGGCCCTGTGAAGACTGGATTCAATGGTCCCCCTCTGTCCTTCAGTGACAGCAATGTGATCTGAAGTGACACTAAAGAGGATCTGTTACTGGAACCTCTAGATTGAAATGTATTGCTAAAAAAAGTTTTAAACGATGGCATGAAATGACTGCAGCTGGAAGATGGCAAGCCAGTTGTGAAGAGAGATCCCTTTGACACTAACAAGAATTAAGAATTAAATGACCCTTTACCACTTAACAAGAATTTCAAGTACTGTGTTGTGCATTCGGTCTGTGTGTGCTGTTTGTGGCCATTTGTTGGCCGGGAGAAGGCAGCCTGCAGTAGCTGGATATTTAAAGTCTTATGCTTGGTGTTGTTGTGATGCAGGTAAAGCAGTAAAAGACAGTTTTGCTCACCCTGCTGACTGGATCTCTGGCTTTTTGAATAACATATTACAGCACTACCTGATTTCCATTAGAAGGCAAGTTTTGCATACACCTTTTAAAAGAGAAAAGCCCTCTGATTTATTCCTTCACTGCTTGTACAGAGCATGGATTTGCCTTTGTCTTTGTATTCAGATATATGCTTTTGCACTTGATCCAATGCCAAGGCAAATATCAAAAAATATAAACCAGATGAATCTACCAGAAGGCAATAGCTACTCTCTTCTACTGTTAGTGTGAAAAATAATGAAGTTCATCGTGTGTTCAGATAAAGTTTCTCTTTAAAAGTAACAATGTTTTAGAATTTCCTTGCTTAGAAAAATTAATCTAAGTGTGGGAATACTAATGTAATGCTTGAACATATATGGCTAGTTCCTGGTTGTGTGGCTTAGTTTTGTTTTCTTGTTATCCAGATTAATGAAATAGTGGGCATTGTGGCTAGAGACAATGAGGTTTTGTAAGCTAAATCATGTTGAGGGTCTTTTGAGGCAAGGAAGAACTGAAAAGGGAAAACACCCTCTTCCCACAACTAAGGCTGAGAAAAAAATAATTGAAGATGGTTTGAGGTGACTTAACCACTTTATCAGACTTTCATGTGGAAATAGAGAAAAAAGGAGTAGGGAAAAAATTCATGTATTTATTTAGCGCAGAGCGTGGTAAATTATAATGGATCTTACCCAGGCTCAGATATCAGGTGTCTGCCTAACATTCATTAAAGCGGCGTAATTCAGACTGAACTTTATTCTCCTCCATTATGCCCAGCTGTTGGAAAGAAGCAGACATGTGTGCAGAGTCTCCATAAGTTTAATGGTCACTCACAAAGGGAGCAAAGGAAGGAGATATACTGTTTGTTCAATTTTGTATTTTCAGATTCTGACTTCAGTTTTTCAGCTTGTTTTATGGAATTTTTGTGATTTATTTACTTTTAATGCCATTCTTTCCATATTTATGTATTGCTTATTTCCTCTTACATGTGTTGTCATTACCCCTTTTTCTTTTGAATGAGAAGAAACAATGGTGGAAGTGATGGCAGGCAGTCATTTAGTTGTGCTTTCTAGCACTGTAATGAGGTGGGCATTATCCCAAAGAAAGGACTGTACTACGAGGGATTCCTCAGTGTCTCTTGGGAAATTTCTGGCAGAATTAAAAATAGACCTGGAGGTTTTGGTGACAGTCTAGCATAGTGGGAGTGACACGTGGACCTGGTGGTGGGAAGTTTGATTCTGACTTCCCACTTTCAAGTGGTTTAAAAATTTACAAGTGATTTGTTTTTCAAATGTTACATTTTATTCACCTTAGAATTTTTTTTTGTTAAAACCACAATTTTGATGTTAATTATGAATCAAATCATTCTCAGTGACTAGATTATTATTGCTAGTCAAACCGTTCTGTTTTATTTGATTACTCATGTAAGTCATATGGTTTTGTTTTTGTTTCCTTTTTATAAATCCTTCAGCACCAGTAATCACATATGACAATCTTAAAATTTTAGTAAAATTCAGAGACATAAAACATAATTTGAAATCAACATAAGACTGTCGCAGGTGTGGGTAAACTGAGCTTCTTTAAACTTTGTTTAAAGATTTATGAATAAAGCAATTGCATTTAATAAGCTTCTTTGTAGTCTGGATTCTCTGCCTTTTTAAAGTGCTACATGTTAATGTTAGACATGTTTGTTCTGTTGAAAGGTAAAATACAAAGAGAAGTTCAGTAAGGAAATGAAGAGTCACCAGTACAATCCTCTTGACAGTGCTTCCTTCAAGCAAGCACAGATTGCATCCACCCTGGCAAGTGATGTAAGTTAATTTGCTTTGTATTTTACATGCATTTACATCCTGAATAACCTAACATTTATTCACAAGCAGAATTTCTTTTTTCATCTTATGAATTCCTCTGAGCTACAGTCTCTGCTATATGGTGTGTAGCAGGTACAGTATGTTATCCATTTCTTCCTCTGCTTCTGAAAGAGGGCCTGAAGAGTTTTTCATAACCATTTTAGATGAGATTTGTCTTGCTTAATTTTGTATGTCAAAAGGTATGGCCTCTTACTCAGAGCTAATTGCCTTGTACTTGGTCCCTTTTTATTCAGGAAAGAAATAAACAGGTCTAGAAGTCAATTCCTCTCACCTGTTAGAGGTGCCTGTCTTTAGAGGAGAAAGTACTGTCATCTCTCCAATGGTTATAGAAGGAGGTTACATGAGCAGATTTGGATGTCTATCTTTTAGACTTCATTCTTCTGGTTGATCTTCTCAATGGTATTACAAAATACAGCAGTCACTAGGTTCAGCAGTGGGTGTTGGCTGCTGGAGCCAGACTGGAGAAAACTTCTGTTATCAAGTGATAATGCTCATGGGATGATATATTTAAGTGTGTCTAATGCTTAAAATGTGATCTCTTCTTTGAGGCTGGGATCCCAGATAGCCAAAAGACAAGCCTTCATTCCGTAGTCCAGCATTTCTGAAGTCTGAGGTACCACACAAGGGGAACAGGAAAGACTGGCTCTGGGAAGGGTACAGAAGATAATGCTATTATTTCCAAAATCCAAATATGTAGTATAAAGATCAGTTGAAGCAGTTATTATTATAAGAAATGGGCAAATTGAAGTGAAGAACATAATACATATGTGGAGATGACTAAAGGTATTAGTTTAAAAGATCTCTCATCCCAGATAGGTAAGGCAACTAGTTTTATTCCTGTAAAGTTGGGCATACAGGTCTCAGAAGAATGGAAAATCCTACTGTAGACTGATGGGAAGTTACTTTTACTGCTTCATTAAGTGATTGTCTTTTGCCTTAGGTCACCACATTGCTTATATTTGCTGTGAGCAATCTGTATTGGATAAAAATATATCCAGGAGCACTTCCCTTTAACTGCTATATATCAGACTTTTATATTAGATGGTGTAATTCCTGAAGCAAGGGAAAAAGAATAAGAATTAAAGGTGTTTAAAATGAATAGACCCAAAGTATTGAGGAAGATACTCTTGATTTACATGGGGGTTGGGAAGGCAGGGGAGAGGAAAAAAGAAAATTAATTCTAGCCTGAAAAGTCATATGAAGTGTGATTTTGTTGTAAGTGTCCTTTTTTGGAGCAAAAGTTTCAGTAGTTCTTAAGTACTTACTCAGCAGAATGAGTCCTATATTGTTCTTTCCTTTTCTTTGAAATAATAGTAGATGACCACCATCTAGTGGCTGGGAGAGATTGTTCAGGCAATCACTTAATATTTTTGCTTTCTGAATGGTCACAGTGTAATACAGAGCTGTGAATTATTTTATTAATCTTTAATTTGCATAACCTGAATTCTCTTTCCAGGTGAACTACAAGAAGGATTTGGAGAGCCTACATGAGCCAGCATCAGATCTACCAAACGTGCTGCATTTAAACCATGCTTTAAATATCAGCAAAACACAGAGTGATGTAGGTTGCTTTTTAAGAACGACTTGAAAAATAAATCTAGTAAGGAATGTACTATGTATAGTCATGGTAGGAAACACATTTTTGCTCTCATAGGCAGTGGGCAATAATTTTGTAACTGTAGTAGATGAGGGGTGTAGTGAAGAAAAATGGGTATGAGGAGATATTTCAGTTATTAGAACAGATAATATATGCAGCGGAAGAATCACACAGACTTCTGATGTGGAGTGTTTCTTCTCATATATCGGAAACATTGTTTTTTTCTTTGTTCTAAGACCTAAAATACTTCTTTCTTTGCAAATCTCATTTTGTCTAAGATGCAAGTCTCTGTACATCTCTGTTCATCTGCTAGTTTAATATTTGGACTTTTTTTCATTAATAGCCTCTGGAGTGTTAGCTTACTTTTGGGCTTCTCTGGCTAAACTTTTTTCCCCTCCTAACTGTCTGAGTCTTCCTATACTGGGTCAGAAGATAGGTCCATGCTCCATTCTGCCATGTAGCAAGACATGCCCCTTGATGGGGCTGGTGGTCTGATATGTGATTGTCGTGGGGGTTGAAATAGGAAGGAAGAGCTGGGAAACCCCTGGCTTCTGTGCCATGATGGAGGTTCTTTCCCTCTCCAAGAGCACCTGTGCTGCATGTATGGTGTCTGTAGGCTGGTTAGCTGCTTTTGTCGTCTTTTCTCCACAAAACACAGCAGGCCTTCAGAACTGCTGTGGAGAAGCATGAGTGGGTGGTGTTGGGAAGGAAGGTTCGCAGGAGCTGAGTGTTTCATAGACAATTAACTCTAATGTGTAAGACCATACTGGATCATCTTTTAAATCAATGCCTACTTATGTCTAAAATAATCAAATAATCCATCTATACTCGATTTTTGTGTTGTTTTTTGTTTGTCTCACTCCCTTTGTGAAGCTAACACTGTCTATCTCCTTTTGTATGAGTAGTAAATGAGTTAGAGTATTTTTCTTCCTGCATTCTTCATGCACGTTTTGGCCCAAATCTAGTTTCCTTCTAGTGTATGGTAAGATTGGCAGTCTTTTTCTGATTGAATGAACACCCTCAGAATGGACTTCATCAGTTTATCGTCTTAGCTCTCAGGATATAGAAACCTGGACTTTCCCTTAAAGCAGAATATATTTCTTTCAAATGAAATACAAATGAAGAATGTATTTCTTTTTCTTGCAAAATGTATTTCTTTTGCCCTGGAGGAGTTGATTCACAAAGTCCATGTGCTTGTCTGAGGACTCTGTAAATACTAAGCTGATGATTTCTGCATTGTCCAGATCCTGGTGGATATTTTTATTTGGTACCAGAAGACATGCTTTGCCAATCCCTAAACTCTCCACTAAATATTTGTCTTTTAAAGAAATCCCATTTTCACAATCATTCTCAGATTTGACCTCCCCGTGTCATCACTTATATTTAAACACGGTTTACACTTCTGCCTTTCTCCCTCCTTTTCCAGTACATTCCTTGTGTTCTCCTTGTCTCTCCACAGCTCATACCAAATCTGTTTTGTAATCTGCTACAATTGTAAAAAACAGTCTTCCTGACTTCCCTGTGTTAACTGATATCCAAAGACTGGTCTTATTGCAGATTGAAACCTCTATGATTTATTCAACTCATAAACTAATACTGTTGATTGAATGAATGGGTTTGCTTATTGACCTTTGAGTGTAGATGTTTGTGCAACTTTATGAAGCACTTATATAATATTATATATTAATAATATTATATATTATTGTAATATCAATGCAAGCCTGTTATACAAGTCAACTTCCATGAGAATAAATTGCAACAGTGAAGAGGAAAGCTTGATGGGCATCTTTGGACATAAATAAACCAATTTTGACAGGTCAAACTCATCTTGGTTTTATTATTTTGATGAGGAAGAAAATTGCAATGTGGAATTCTCTCTTCATACAGTATTTCCTGCTTTCACTTGGGATGCAGGTAATTTTCTTTCTGGTAGGTGGTACAGTACTGTGTTTTGGATTTAGGATGGAAACAATGTTGGTAACGCTGATGGTTTAGTTGTTGCTGAGCAGTGCTTACATTNGGATGGAGGTAATTTTCTTTCTGGTAGCTGGTACAGTACTGTGTTTTGGATTTAGGATGGAAACAATGTTGGTAACGCTGATGGTTTAGTTGTTGCTGAGCAGTGCTTACATTACATGAAGAACTTTTCAGCTTCTCATGCAACCCTGCCATTGAGGTGACTGGTGGTGCATGAGAAGCTGGGAGAGGACACGGCCAGGACAGCTGACCCAAACTGGCCAAAGGGATATTTCACATCATATAGTGTCATTCTTAGTATATAAACTAGCAGAAAGTTGGCTAGTGATTCCTTCTCAGCAACAGGTTGAGCGCTGATAGGTTGGTGGTGAGTGACTTTTTTTTTCATTTGCATCTGTTGTTTTTTTTTCTTAAGCTTATTTCTCTCTCTTTCTGTTATTTTCCTTTTGTTACTGTTTTTTATTATTATTATAGCTTATTATATTTAAATTATTTAACTGTTCTTATCTCAAACCACAAATTTTCTGACTTTTACCCTTCTAATTCTCTGCTCTTCCACTGAGGTAAAGTGTGTGAGCAGTTGTTTGGGGCTTAGTTGCTGGCTGTGGTTAAACCATGACAGGTATATATGTGATTCTGGTATGAACTATGGAGACACAAAATTTGACACTTTGATATATGTAGAACAGCTAGTTTAATGTTTTTCACATTTAAAATCTGTTCCTATTGTGGAGACTTTGAGATACTAATGAAATACAGGCTAAAAAAGGGGGAACTTAGATGTATTTCATTTTAATGAACAGATTGAATAAATAGAACTTAAGAGACTGAATCTGGTGCTTGTAGTTTAGCTTAATGTAGCAAAAAGTTATGAGTTTAGCTAATTTGATTTTATAGAATTGAAAAAAGAAAATCTTCCATTAGCTGAGGAATGGAGTAAAAGTACGAGATCAGTAGCTGTAGATGGAGGTAATTTTCATTTGTTTCCACTACTAAAGTAGTTTTGTTGCATGACATTTATAGTTCTATCCACTAGGAGGCAAACCCAGATCATCATATGTGTTCCTTTGCACTTCAAGTGTAAATAATAGTGTTTATTTTCTGTGGAACATAGAAACATCTGACATAGATGAGCAGGACAACCATTTTCTCTAGGAACATAAAAAAGTTATTTTATCATATCCTTTTTTTTTTTAAATTTCATCAAAACATTTTAACTTCACATTTGACAGAACTCCCCAGTCCGTACAACTAAAATATATCTTTCTTCTATGCTTTTTCTTTCATAGTAATTTTAAATAGTATTTAAATTCTAAAACCTTCTAGATTTTGTCTGTGAAAACATTATTGGAATTTTTTTTTCTTTCAGTATGAATATAAGAAATAGTTTAAGCAAAGCAAGTGTTTCCATCATTTCAGCCCAGACACTGTAGAACAAATCCATCTAAAATAAAATACAGTGCTTCAAAGTTAGGTATACACAACCACAAACAAACACATCTTACAAAGAGAAAAATGCAACATTTTAACAGTGATTAAATCATGCACAAAACCACATGATAGATTTCAGTGATATACAGTGCATATTCAATCAGAAGCATGACAAGAGGAGAGAGGAGACTGTTTTTGCAGGACCCAAGCCTAATGCAGAAGCCTGACAGGGAAAGAGAAATTCAGGCATCACTATTTTTGAAGAGACATAGACATTAAGATTACATTACTCACCCTAAAAGTAATGTTTTGATTGTAGCTCTTTGCTTTCCTTTAAGACTTGTGTAGACTATTCCATCATGCCCCACACTGACTGATGGAGATAAGTAATGTGTTTGCCAGTCTTTATCAAAAGAGTGTGAATGAATGAGTTCAGAAGGCTTCTCCAGGTTTCCAAACAAAGTGTATTTCCTTTGTGAGTTAGCCTGAAGGAAGAAGTTGATGTCTTAACCCTTTGTCCTTCACTGTGATTTTGCTGCCAGCTCTAAGGTCATGGTCCCTGGTTAGATGTGAGGGGAATGTTGGTGCAGGACTGGATCCTACTGAAGCAGTAGTTTTCCTTCCCTTCTCCCTCCTACAGGTACAAACAAAAGTGCATTTGAGAGTGGTGCTTCTGAGCCTGAAACAAAGAGCTATGGGGACTGGCTATGAAACAGATTTTGTTGTTACAATAATTGTTTTATGGAAACTTATTAGGGAATCCTTTTAAAAAGCTGCCAACTGTTCAGACATAGATAATTTGGCCAAACCCATCAATTCGTTTAAGGATTGTGATTGATGCTCCTTATTCCTGTTGTCTTCAAAGTTCACAATTTCTAGGTCTGAATTGTGTAGAAAAGGAGTAAATAACTCCAAAAAATATTACCTTGTCTAACTGCCCTATTTCCCCAAGAGGTTAAGTTTGGGAGAAGTCTCCCAAGTCAAAACATCTAAGGAGTATGGCTAAGACAGGATTTGTTTCTTGCCAAGGCAAGTAATCAGATTTCCTATTCTCTTGGCTGTTAACAGACTTTATTTTATTTTTCTTAGGTCAAGTACAAAGAAAATTATGAAAAATCTAAAGGCAGATCAATGCTAGAGTTTGTGGATACACCAATGTATCAAGTTTCAAAGGAGGCTCAAAAGATGCAGAGTGAAGTAAGTGAAAATATACTTTTTGAGCAAGTAAAATTTAGGTTAGCAGACATCTTGTACTCATGTTAAGAAAATGTACGAAGCAGAGAGTAAATTTTAGATATGGTAGAATTACACTGAGTAGTTATCTCTGCTATTCTGTAACTCAGTTCTTGTGAATTTGCTTTTTTCTCCAAAGGCTGTTAGTACTAACAGTACACAAACATCATTTAATTGAGAAGAGGTCATCCAGATCAGAGATTAACAACTTTTTGAATTTTCACTTGAATTCCATCTTTAGAGAGGGATGGTTCTCATGTGGGAGCAACTGAAGTCACAAAACCCAGTCCAACCCCATGATTTAACTGAAACACCCTCCTGCCTTTCCAGCCTGCAAAACTCATTAAGAAGGACTGTTCCCAGGCTCCAGAACAGCACTGGCTGTCCTATACTAGGCCATGTTTTTCTAACTTTTAAAAAAACCCAAAACGTTAAATGATGGAGATTTTGTAACTTCCCAGACAATCTAGTCCAGTGCGTTACCATCCATCCTGAGTGAGATGGATGCGCCTGTGTCCCATGCTGCAGTTTGATTCCGTTCATTTTGCTGTGTCATGGAAAACAGATGATCTCAACCTCTTGGTAGAAACTTTAATGAGCTTTAAACCATTACCTTGTGTGCCATTTGTGTTCTCTTTGCTCTACCAAGCAAACTGTTTCTTTTATAGATCAAGTTCAGCATTCTCTTTGGACATACTGTACACATATTTTTGTCTAGATTGTATCTGTATTAATAACCTTGATAATGAAATGCATAATGAAGTTGCTTATTAGTGTGAAATCTTACTTATGCCTGGACTCATTTCTGGGTGTATTTACAATGTCTCTTCTGAAATATGACTGTAATTGCATATATATGTACCACTAATTGCTGGTTTTGCTACAATAGAAAATGTACCGCAGAGATTTTGAAGAAGGGATCAAGGGAAGACCTTCACTGGATTTAGACAAGACTCCAGAGTTCTTGCATATAAAACAAGTCACTAATCTTCTGAAAGAGGTAAAGGAGTTTTATTTATTTTTTTCTGTTGTTAAGTTATAAGTGAGTAATAAGCAGAATCACTACAAGCTGCTGAGTGCTGAATAACTTAAAATTTTCTTGGCAGCTACATACCAGTCACTTCACGAGTAAAAATTGCTTCACATCATTTTGTATTCTGAATAGTCCTGTGGTAAGGAAATGATAAAGCTCAGCACACTGAACCAGACTATGGAAATTGTAAAACTCAGCATACTGAACCAGATTATCACTTCTCTTTTCAGATAGATAAAGGGGTGGAAGAAAGGATTTCCATTGGTGTCCAGATGGCAGTTTTTCCCTTTGAGTAATTATTTCACATTTATGGTAGCCTGATGTGGTTATACAGATGCCTTGAACTGCATAGAGTCACTTATAACTAACTTAATTAAATTAATTATCTTTCATACTTGTTATGGATAAAAAATAAAGAAGACCAAAATTCAGTAATAGAGCTGTGATATTACATAACTGCTTTAAGTCCATTTTGTTAGAAAGTACAGATTTTCTCTATGCCTGCTGGTTCCTTAAGATTTGTGAAATGTTCTTCAGTTGTATGTGTCACTAAAAATTAATTTTTTATTTCCATAACTGAGAATTCTTCTACCTTTAGTATTTTTCTATTATTATTTAAAACTGGTTTCATGCTAGGTTTTGAGTATTGTTTGGCTCTGTGGATAATGGTTACTATTTGACCCAATTTAGAAGAGCTAGAACTGCTAGAAGAGAAGAGCAGAGCTGCTGGATATTCTGCCTTTGAATCTGGAAGCCAAAAATACCTTATTTGTGTTTATAGTATTAGGAATAGATTTTTTTTTCCAAAACAAATAAAGCATGTTAGAATTAAAAACTCTTGAACTTTGTTCCTTTCCTTCTTCTTTATACAACTTATTCCAGTCTGTGCTAGATTTCATATGGTTAAAGAAAAAAAAATTTCTTTTAAGATATTTCTTTATTATTCATCCTCTAATAAATAATTTATTCTGATAAGCCTGACTGTCAGAGAGGCAAGTCTCAAGCTAGGTCTATTTTATACAGTGACATTCTGTGGTATATGTCATAGATGCCTTCTCACTAGGGAAAAATGCTAATCATGCTGTCATTTCATTCAGTTTATCTTGCTGCTCACTGAATGCCCAAAGAAGTGGGCACTGTATGCAAAGTTATGTCGTGTGCTCTACATGCCCATCTCTGAAATTTTGATGTAACTCCCCTCCTTAGTGCTATATGCATTAAGATGTTCTCTAATTCCTCTAATTCCTCAAGCCTTTTTCCTTCATATTTAGTGAGTAAACCATGCCTCTGTGTCAGAAGGGAAGAAAATGAGGAAATGAAAATGGTATTTCCATTAATGCATAACTGCATGAATTTCTGACGATTTTATATCCACATTCAAGGAACGTATTCAAAAACCCAAAGATTACCTAGGTAAAATTAATTATTTTTCATGATTCAGAAAAATTATGTATTTCTTTGTAGTCAAGGATATAGCTCAGTGTTTTTCCATAAAGGTTCATAATAAACCTTGAATAGATACTGCATGAAACAAGAAGAAAAACCTGAAGTTAAAAATGAATTAATTGTTCAGTCACATTTTTTTTACCCAAATGTCAGCAGTATTCCAGCTTATTCTGTTGACTTCCCACTGTAGAGAATTCTGCAAATATTTCACATTTTGTAACAATACAAACTTTCTTCTCTGGAACTACATTTACAACTCCTTCAGAAGAGATAACTGAATTAAATAGTTCTGAGTTAAATCTAAATTAGAAGAATTTTTTTCCTGCTTCTTGTAGCACATGCTTCTGATGATCAAGAGAGGCATCTTAAAATATATCTGGTTTCCTTTTATTTAAATAAAGAGCTTATAGGGAGATAAAGGTGCTCACTTCTCTTTATGAAATTTGGCATGTAATTAGGAGTATTAATTCATGTCTATGTATATCCTTCTGATAAATATTTTGTGCAATGTTCTTCTAATTTCTTTGCTTAAAAAGCATAATCCTCATCTGGAGATGCAAAGAGTAATTAAAAATCCTTATAAAACTTGAATGTCTTGAACTTCAGTAGACTTATATCAGCTCTCTACGAGCTGGGTAGAGCAAAAAGAACCAAATGTCTGTGGGCAGGTTCTAGTGTGCTTTGAATTTTATACTGAACATTTGAGTACTCTGGAGGCTGCAGTTGCTGCATGTTGATAGGTCATACCAGTGCAGTGTCTAGGAGGCACAGGAGTGATATGCTAGGAATATTGCTTCTACATTTTAATTTATCAAGAGGTTGTTTTAACAGGTCTTAGTATGGTGTTTAGAGATTCCATCCTGATTGGGATGCCATTAATGGAACTGAGGTAGAAACTGCAGCACAGCACAGCATATATCTTCTGTAGAAAGAAAATGCTGCTGCAGTTAAAATATCTGTCCAGAGGCAGACAAGGCCCCTAAACAGTGTGCTAGTGCTGCATAGTACACAGCTGGTTTTCAAGAGCACAAAAAAATAGATGACGACATTAAAATCTTTTTACTTTTTGAACACTGTTCCTTTTGATTTCACAATTTCCAATTCTATTTTAAGTCTGAAATCTGTACTTCAGCTAATTCATATTTCATAGAAATTTCAAAGAGACCCTTCAGATGTTTAATAAGTGGCATATCTTTTCAAGATCTTGCACAAAATAAGAAGTGGTGAAATCTCTCTCTTTTTTTTTTTTTTTTTTTTTTTTTTTTTTTAATCCTTAGAAAGAGTATCGAAGAGATTTGGAAGAAGGGATGAAAGGAAAAGGAATGACAGTGTTTGAAGATACACCAGATTTGATTAGAGTGAAAAATGCAGCTCAGATACTAAATGAGGTATGTTATCCTAGTCAGGATTGTTAATATCACAGAAGGTTCACTTTGTGTTAAACTCAAAAGATTCCTTTTTTTTT
>VXBQ01008315.1:639558-666365 GCA_013400175.1 Phainopepla nitens
ATAATATATTAATCTCTTTGATATTATTTTTCTAATTATTTAATATATATTATATATATGTTTATTCTCATGCACCCACCCATATACATATATATATATATATAAAGAAGTGCAGGAATATATAGCTGTAGCTCCTCAGATTATCTTTTCCTTGGTGTTTTATGCAATATGAAGCTTAGAGGAAACATCTGCCATCCCACCATTAGCAGAGAGGAATTGAGGGATGATGTATTCCTACACGTTAATTTACAATTCTTGAAAAAAATGTGGTTTCTGAAGTAGAGGGTTGTTTTACATTTATTTCCACATCAGAGTGAGACAGATGGAAGACCAAAAATCTATTTACTCATGTTCTTGTAAGTGATCAAACCATTGTATTGAGTACAAGCATATATTCTTCATCTTCTAACTAATGTACAACCTAAAAATAATTAACAAACAGGAAAAGTAAGGGACATTTTAAAATTATAAGTATTATATGTATTTACTTTGAAAAAGAAGAGTTTTCCACAAGCAGAGATGAACTAGAATAAAAAAAAGGTTGATTATTACTATAGTAGTAGAAATAGCACTGACTGAGAATATTTTTTTGTAAAAAAACCCCGACAACTATTGTATACAATGTTTCCATATTACTTTTTAATATAATTTGCTGATGAACAAGGAACATATCCTTGCTTGGAAGAGCTGAAGATGAAATATTAATTTTGTTTTCAAGTTATTGGTTATTTATAATTTATGTTGTGAGGAAAAAGTAGCAATCACAGATGAGGACTGCCACTTGCCTAATGGCTATGATTCAGGAAGGACCTATTAAATGAATAAATTACAACTTCCTGATCTGGAAGTTCACTTGAAGCAATTCTGTATGGTATTAAATTTCTAGCATGTCCTCTTGCCATAAATAAAATATTTTCTTAAAAGTAAAATGTGTTTCAATTAGACTGGCACCAAGGATCAACTTATTAAACCGTCTTCTGCAGAGCTAAACTTCCCCTTTCCTTTCGAGGATAATGTAGCAAGCTGCATGGGCTGATTTCCTCCCACCTTCTGCCACATTAAAAATTCATGGATAGAGATTTGTACATTCATTGAATATCTTCTAAAAGTTTTCCTCCTGTAGTTTGTTATGTGTTTTTTCCCTGACAACAGCTTACCAAGAGTCTTGAGAACTGTGACTCTTGAAAGTTTTGATTGACTCTAAATCCTAAATTTGAGTGTCTTGTGGAAAAAAAACTACTTGTAACTCTCTGGATTTTGTGAATATCATGTATAAATTCTATCTTCACAGAGGCAATACAAGAAAGACTTGGAAACTGAAATTAAAGGGAAGGGCATGGAAGTTGGTCCAGATACACCTGAGATAAGACGAGCCAAGAAAGCTTCTGAAATTGCAAGCATGGTCAGTACTGCTCCTCGGGCAAGCTTTCTATTTGACAGAATGCAACAAATTATTGCGATTGAGAATTCCAAGTGGTGACCAATCTAGGCAGCACTGAAAACACAGATTTCTCTAAATAGCTAATCCATTGAATTGCAAGCAGTTGAACCAGTTGCATGATCAGTGTAAGGGGGGAAAGTTAAGACTTCCCCGAACTTAGACCTTCCCATCACCTTTTGCAGGTTGTGCTTTGTTCCTCATGAGCAATGCCTGGCCTGGGGTGTGTTTGGTCACTGTGGGCCCTGCTGCTTTTAAGTCTTAATAGCTACTTATTTAGGTAGGGCCAAATGGTAAAAACAGAGTTAGAGAGATGCTTAAGCATTATGACCTCAGTCTTGCAAAGCACAGCAGAGGGAGAGATTCTCACATGTGTGTCTGACTGTGGCTGCCAAAACTGCAGAGACAGGTAGATGTGAAAGGCTGCATTGGATTTGAAGTGAACAGGGTGTTAAAAGAGTTTTTTAACCAATCAGCAGCTACAGTGTAGGCATTGTATGGATAGGTTCTACAAAACTAGTGCTATTGAATCATTAGTTATTTGGTGGTTTATGAATGCTGGTCAATGAAATTGCACTGATTAAACTGGGAGAAATTCAAGAATTTGGCTGTCAACTGTGAGTATTTCCAATGCTATTCTTTCAGAAAGAATACAAGAAAGACTTGGAGAATGAAATTAAAGGAAAGGGAATGGAAGTGGGTATGGATACCCTTGATATACAACGAGCCAAAAAAGCTTCTGAAATTGTCAGCCAGGTGAGTACAGAATTAGTTGCTTTAAGATTACTTTGAAAGTAAAACACAGATGTTAAAAACATAAAATCCTCTTGAACATTCTTAAGCTAAAAAAAGCAAGCACTGCACAATAAAAATATTAAATTGAAGAAATTGAATAATTTATTTTTATACTGTGACCAGTACCATGAAAATAGCTTTGAAGAGAGCATGTACAGAGAGTTGTAGTATTAGTTATGTTTTTCTCTTTACCCTTTATTTTTTCTTCAGAAAGAATATAAAAGGATCTGGGGACTGAAATTATAGGAAAAGGGATACAAGTTGGTCCATATATCCCAGAAATACAGTGGGTCAAAAAGGCTTCAGGAATAGCAAGCCAGGTAGACATAGTCAAAAGCTGAATGTTTTGATTCTGTGTAACAAAGACTGCTTGACATACGCTGCTCCAAATACTTCTTCTCTAGCTCTGTAGAGGCTTTCATAGCCATCCTAAATTAATTTACATGCAGTAAAGTGTCTTAAATGCCTGATTCTTACTTTTGTTTAGGCCTGTTACACCATGTAAATTGAATTTAATTATTTACATCTACCTGAAGTTCTCTTCACATTACCTAATACCTAATGTTATATTACATGCATCCTGACAGTGAGGGGAAAATATATATGAATATATATGAGGATACATTATGTGTGAAGATATGTTATATATGAGGATATATATATATATATTTTAGTGTGGGGGCAAACAATGGTAACATTGTAATGGAGAAGAGAGGTTTAAGTAAAGACTGGATAGTGATCAGGAGGCTCATCAGCAATAAGCCTCTTTTGTGCAGTTATATATCCTGAGCCCAAAAAGCATAGACATGTAAAAAATTTTTTTTCAGAAAATGTACAAAGATGAAGCAGAGAAGATGCTCTGTAACTATTCCACTGTCCCAGACACTCCTGAGATGGAGAGGATAAGAAGTACTCAGAAAAACATCAGTTCAGTGAGTAATAGTGCTTCTCTCTTTGCTTGTAACTTTTCAGATATTTTTTAGTTTAAATAGGCCCTCTTGTGCCACAGCATAAAATAGGGAACTTATGAGTAGAAGTCCTTTGAACCATTTCTGTAATTTTCCTGGCAAAAACTGTATCACTCACTACTTTCAGTAAAAATAATACCCCGCTTTTCTAGGTGTATTTTGAATTTCTAAACCACTTATACCACCTTGCCAAGCCACAGTTATTTTTAAATGAAGATTTTTTTTTCCTTTTTCCATCAAGCCCCAGGAAGTACTTTATTTAAAAGGAAAAAAAAAATTTCTAAGATTTCTTACTATACATATAAGATTTTTCATCTGTTTCCTATCATATGTACTGAGCATCAAGATTGGGGTATAAAATTAGAACAGATCAGATTTCATAAATATATATACATAATGATTTTATATTACACCGGGTATATTTTTAAATTTTATGCTAGATTGAAGTTTCAGTTTATCCCTAAAAATAAATTATGAGCTTAGATTTCTAAAATTGGCCAGCTTGGGATGTATTAAGTTCCACTTCCTTTTTGGGCCCATTAATGCTGCTGCTTGCAATTCTGCCTTTGCTTGTAATAAAACAAAGAAGAGGAGTAAATTGAGCCTCCAGAACAAAAGGCCAGTCAGTGGCTGGTTTTTATGGCAGAATAAGTAACACTAATAAAGCCAATGATTCGAGAGAAAGGAATAAAAGATACTTAAATATTTTTAGTATTATCTGACACACGTTCTTTAACTTCGAGATATCCTCAGCTTCTCCAGCTCTCAGAAGTAACTGAGTAAACTCAGTCAGTTTCTCCCAGAGGTGTTTGCCTTCAGCTGCCCTGTACAGCTGAGGCTTCTGTAGGGGAGTAAGAACTGTGGGGAGAGCCGAAGAGATACCTCTCTGAGCCTGCTCCAGGCTGTGGTCACTCCTGTAATCTCCAGGCGTCACTCGCCCTTTTTCTTCCTTTGAATGAGGACATTCAAGGAAAAAGAAGGTGCTACATCTTTCTAGAAGGAGCTCTTGCCAGGCTCATTGGCCCAGTTTTGCGTCCTGTCGTCTGTTGGCTCCTGGTTCTGAATGGTGCTCTGTGGCATGGTGTTATGTGGTTATCACCATTTCTCATGTCACTGGTGTCCTGTCAGGCTAGGCTGAAACTCCATAGAACAGAGGGATCCAAGCTGGCCCCTGTGATCTGCCTTCCTCCCTGCTCCAGCCTTTGAGAGCTTTTGATGAATCCTCAAGTAGGTCAGTGGCTCTGGCCTCTAGTGGACTTACTCAGTGTGGACTAACTAACAATTAGGTACCAGGCTTAACTGAGATGGGTATCACTACTTAATTCAGCCTTGACAAGGCTCTGACACATCTGAAGCCCTTGCAGCCCTATAGGCCAGTCTGAGCTTTCAGTGCCAAGGCTGACAATTACCCTCTTTGTTAGTGTTCTAGATATAAGAAATAAAATGTTTTGTGTTTGAGGTGATTTGTATTTGCTTTATTTTGTGATTGTCCTGTTTCTGTTTGTGAATGGGGTCCTCCAAATGTAGGAAAGTAGTTTGCAGCAGTGATAGAACTACTTTTTTTCTTCTTTCTCTATGTTTTAATCTCTCATCCTTCTGGGCAGTTTAGATGATAAAGGTAAATTATTACTGAGTGAAGATACAGCTGGAAGCAGCCCAAAAAGATAAAAAGAACCAATGACCCCTAACAGCCTTCTTATTTTTAGATTTTGTCTCAAGTATCTTTCTGCCCTAAGGGACAAAAAATAGCAACTAGCTCTGCAGATAAGATCGTTGCTGCTTTTAGCTCGCTAGCTCATTTTACAGATGATTTATAAAAGGATATTTACTTCACTGTCATCTCATTCAAAGAAAAATTCCTGTCTCCAACGTATTTTACCAATCCTTGCTTGGTGGAGGAGAAAAGTATATTGTAGTCCAGTCCACGATATAACTCTTTCTAACTGACATGGTACAGAAGAATTTTCAAGTTCTTGCTTATAAACTATTTCTGTTATCACATGGTAAAACAAAATTCTAGATTGTTAAAGGTTTTATGAATATTTGAAAAATTAGTTGCAGACATTCACTTTTCTCTAGAATATTTGTCAATAGTATTCACCCCAGGCTGTGGAGAACTTCAAGGAAGTAGGAGAAATAAATCAAGAATGATGTTTTTATTGTTCAAGGTTTGTTGATAGGAAAACTTTGATAAATCTTGATTTAAGAAAGGCAGAAATACTAAATGGTAAAGATTAATTTTAGTAACTCCAGGATCAGACTTGTTTTTTACACTGACTGGAAATACTTAGAGTGGCAACAGCTGTGATGCCAAAAACTGAAAATCAAATAAAACTTCTTTAGGAGTTTTGCAGCATGAACTGGTGCTCCATGGTTATTTAATTGTAACCATGCTTGGAATTTATTGTCTCTTTCAGTAACTTTAACTGATTGATTCTACTTATGTACTTTGTGTTTATCCTTTACTGAAACAATTGAAATGGAATTGTATAAACTGCATGTGTATCTTTTAAGAAGTGAGTTTTGTTTTTAGCTACAGTCCTCAGCTTTCTGGCTTGAACCTAGGAGTCAAAAATTGCATGACTTGGATTGTAGCTCTAGTTGTTATGGTTATTTTTCCATGAATATTTCAATTTTCTACTTTGTTAACTTAGAAATAATAGCATTGTCTGTTCACTTCTCACAGTATTTTAAGATCTGAAGACTACAGAAACCAAATCAAATCCTGCATGTACGTGCATATTCAATTACATTGAAATGAATTAAATTACTCAAGCATAAAGTTACATTTGTAAAACTTTATAGATTATTACATAAATTTTAATATTTTTTCCAAATTTAAATATGCCATTGCAAATACTTAAAAATAATGAGTTCAGTTTAAAGGATGAGAATATATTATCTGGGTTACAGCTGAAAACAAACAATGTTATCATAGTTATTGATATTTAGTCTTATTTATGAAAAATTTAAGTATTTGCTTTCTTAGCAAGATTTATAGTCAGACCAATTTGGAACTTGGAAAATTGCCTAGCCCTTTTATGAAGAACTAGTATTTGCATTGCTAACAGTTTCATAATTATCTTTTCTTTCGGGGAAATGAAGGTGTTTTATAAGAAGGAAGTAGGAGCTGGCACAGCTGTAAAAGATACTCCAGAGATTGAAAGAGTGAAGAAAAATCAACAGAATATTAGTTCAGTAAGTGCTATTAACATAAATTATTCTTATGTGATTAAAAGGTGGACAGTTTTATTTTTCATCTTGTTTACAAAAAAATTCTTCATTTTCATATCACACATCTCATTCAATTAGTTGTCCACTGGTTTTTGGATATAGAGCTCTATTTGAGCACAGTTAGAACTCCCCTCTACTGTAGTACTTCTGTGTCCAAAGGTAGGGATTCTAATAGAAGCATTAAGAAAAATAAGAAAATATTTTAACTAAATATTTGAGGAAAGTGTTTTGTCTCTCAATAGTGAGAAATACAAGATGCATTTCTCCATATGACAGACTGAAAAGCAGTTGTGTTTGCAGATTAGAAAAATACCATGTGACAAAAAAGAAAATCTCTAATATTTTGTTAGAGATTGCATGTATTGCATAGGATTTTATACAGTTTGCACTTTAAGATGAGAAAAACTGTGTCCAGACTTCACCTCTGTGAAAAGGTGTAGAGTTGGTGCCTTTGTTTACATGGTGGTGACAAGTTGATCTGTGGTTCTGATGAGATTAGTTCTGAATTGATGTTAGTTATCTAAGGATGCCCAATGTCTTTGGCACTTTAATAGGCAAATCAAAATAAAATATCAAGGTCACTATTTTCTTCAAATAGAACATTATCTTCTGATAAATATGTGGCAAAACTTGGAAAAAATCTGAAAGGTGACTGTCAAACAGCAACACCCTTGCCAACTGCGCTGTTCACTTCTTTGTTATATTTGGTGGGGACTCCTCTGGGGCAATTTTTATATTAGTGACATGACTTTTCTGATTATTAGATGTTTTCTTAAAAGTAAAGTTTGAAAATAGTGTATAGACAAAATACTATGTTGTGTTTAAATATTAGTCAAAATACGAATTTGGGACTCTGGACACCTATTCTCATCGAATTTCGTTGTTTAGTGAATACTGTTAAACACTTAATTTCCCACCAAAGCAAGGTCAGTAGAGAATTTCCAGAAAAATTTTGAAAAGCTCATATTTTCCTTGGAATTTTTTTCTGCTCTATCCATCACTTTTCATCTTGTCACTTTGAGTTACAGTGCAAGCTATCATGTGCCCGAAATCCTGAAATAGTTGGATATTGAATAGTTGAAACCTACTGGTTGGGAAGCTGTTGATTTTCTTGATTTGGGGGTGAGGGGGGTTTTGTTTGTTTCTTTGTTTGGGTTTTTGTTGTTATTCTGCTTTTAAATTTCCAGTTACCACAGACTTTTATTTCTAGAATAGTCACACAGAAAGGAGAAGTCTTACTCTAATGTTTTTTCACAATACATTTCAAAGTGAAGTGGAAAAATAGTGTGTACTGTTGTAGCTGTTTTAGAAATCCTAAATAGTGGTGAAGAGGGAAAAATGAAGGGCTGATCAGTATGCTAGTAAACACATTTGAAGAAAAATCTACTAAGGGCAGTACAAAATGCATTAGTGGTGTAGTGGTATGATGTAAGTAGCATGGCTTTTACCTTGCTAGTCTTGTGCGGAGTTGATGTTTTACAAAAGGTATTTTATTACATGTAGTGTACTTGAAATTACTTTAGTCTTGTGTAATATTTATTAGAAGTGTAGTATGCCAAATTTAAGGGCAATATACAAGAATGTTTCAAATTACATGTCAATGAGATAGAAATTGTATTGTGCAGTAAGAGGGAGATTGTATTGTGTAATTTACAGAAGTCCCAAAGGAAGCGTAAATCACACCAATTTTGAATCCATTAGATTTAAATATTTTACATGTATTTTTGAATTTAGCTAGAAGAACTTGGGACAGCCTTAAAACTTTTCTGGGCTACACAGAACTAGAATGTGGAATGTGAAGGAAATTTGCAGTGAAAAAAACACCAGGGCACCAAAATAACACTTATAGTACAACCAACCACACAAAAAAGTCCATTGAATCATGTTCTGGAAGTGATCAGATTACATATGTAGGAGACAAACATCAGAACGGTGTTTTCAAAGCCTAAAATATGAGGTGATGACAGCCAAGGAGGTTGAGCTCATCTCACCTGTTGTGATGATTGGTTTGGAAGAAGCCAAGATCTCGCAGAGCTTTCAAAGCAAACCACAGACCCATGGGCTGTAGCTGAATCTGAACTGAGAAACTACAAATAATTAAGGACTTTTCAAAAACTTGTTTATATTGAGGGGCATGTAGGGTTGGAGACAGCACTGGGAAGAAGCAACACTTTGGGAGAAGAGGAAACCCCTGTGGAATGTCAGTCAATACCATAAAGCTGGGGTCTTATTAAAATTCAAACAACAGACATTTTAAAGCATTTTAAGGATGAGTAGCGCTGCCAATTCTTAAACTTACCTAATAGTCTCTATTGAAAGACCCTTTTTTTCTAGTGCTTTAGTATTTTTTCCAGTCCTAAACTGTCTGGACTGAAATTTTCCATTCCTGGTCTGTGCTTTGGGCTGGTTTGGTTTTATTTATTTATAAATTTCAGTCAAAGCAGCTTCCAAGTATGAGCTTAGAGCAAAACAAGTTGTTTTGTCTGTGCTATGAAACTGGGCACTCTCCAGAAGTACCATGTCTTGAGAAGAGAGTCAAAAACTAAGTGTTAGGAAAAAAACAGTAAACATCTGACATCACTTGCAAAAGCATTAACAATCCAGACAACTACACCCTCACCTGTGTGTCTGCATGTGTTTTTAGAGAATTTCAATGAGGCTTTGAAGCCACCCACCCTTTTAGGAACAGCTAAAAGGCTTGTTTTCTGAAATGGACTGGTAGACTCCATAGCAGGTTTATTGTAAGACCAAGTCATTGTCAAAGTGGTGTGGATCTCCAAGTATTATATGCAGCATCTCAATTATCGTGAAAATAGCCACAATCCCATGTGTTGTATATTTTGTATATTTCACTGTAAGAATTTTTGTGCACTAGAATTGTTATAAGCACTCTCAGCTGCATTGTATCGAACAAGATGCATTAGAGACCCTAGCACAGTTTTAGAAATTTAATATAACTGTTGCTTTTCAGGCCAATGGTGTTTGTAGATGTGGTCTAGTAGTGCAGTATGTGTAAGGGAGAGAGTATAAAGTGATAGATGTGTTTTAGTGCCTGTCTCTCTCTTCTTTAAATTGATAATATTTTTGTAATATTTATTGTGCAGATTAAATACAAGGAAGAAATTCGGCGTGCAACAACTATTTCTGATCCACCTGAACTAAGGAGAGTTAAGGAAAACCAGAAGAATATTAGCAATGTGTGCCCCATTTTCATTCCTTGCACACTTTCTTCCTGCCATATTAAATGTGTTTGTGTCTTGGTGAATGTCTGTGGTGTTTGTGCTACTTTCTGTTTGTCTACAGAGACCATAGTAATATTTTAATAGTAAAATGATAATTCCTTAACCTTGCACTTTGATTCATAACAATGAGAGTGAAGTATTCCTGTTGAAGTAACAATTGTCTGTGTTTGAAATAGAAGAACTGCCTGAGGGTGAGTACTAAATATTGTGTGGGAAGATGGGATTGATTATTGAGGAATGGTACTTTCCATCCAAGTGCAATGTGCTCTTTAGTGATGACTAGCACACTTATGTATTTCTATTACTTGGAAATCTGTTATAATATCTTCTGACATGTTTGCTAGGTTCAGTATAAAGAACAGCTCTGCAAAGCCACACCTGTGAGTGTCACCCCTGAGATGGAAAGAGTCAAGAGGAATCAAGAGAATGTCAGCATGGGAAGTTGCTATCCTTTAATACTTTATATAATTTTTGGGTGCAGAAGATGAATACAAAGTTCTGCTTTCTGAAACTGTGCCTTTCCTTTAGTCAGGGGGAAACTAATATATTGTAATGTGTTGGAATTCAAGTAATGGAATTACTTGAAAACCTTCTCTTAGAAAGCAACTGTGAAAAGGCTTTGCTTGGTTTGGGAAATGGTAGGTGAAGCCTCACATGTTCTATTGAAGAAATGGCTGCAATGCTTTGAGATGTTATTCTTTCCCTTGGATATTTGCAGAAAATCTTGACCTTTTTTTTTATTTCTTTTTTTTTTTCCACAGAATATCTATTTCTAGTTTTATTTTTCTTTGTTTTGTAAAAAATTAGCTACAGTTGTGCTCAAACTTCTGCTCTCTTACCTGTCTCCTTTTGGTTCCTCAGTAACTTTCTCATCAGAGTTTAGTATTTATAACTGATAAATGGCTGATATAACCATTTGCAGGAGCAGAGAGGAGAAGGCAAAGACTGGAGCATGCTACTGCCTTCCTGAACTGATGAAGTTGTACCCTGTTAATGAATGCATGAGAGACCAGGCACTATCTTCACTGAGAGCTGCCATCAGCAGCCATGGTTCATGGGTCCACAAAAAGCTGCAGTGTTTGCCTAGGATGCTTTCTGCTGCATTCACCGAAATAATTTTGAGTCACAATTATCAAGAACTCTGTCCCTCTAACTCAGCTTCTGGATTATTGTTGATATATCTAGCTTTCCTAAAATGTATTCTGTTCAAAAACTGTTTTCCCAAGTGATTCAAAACAGTCTGTATGGTTTTTCTACTCACACTGTTGTTTACTCGCACTGTTGTTGAATTTTCACTAATTTTTGTGTTGTCTAAATTTCACTGGAAAGTTTTAAATCTTTTCAAGTCACTGGAATAATTTTGAGTGAAGATTCTTTTACTGCAGCCATTTCTAGAAACATTAATTCTTGAATAGTCATTTTACCTTTATAAATGTTAATTTGCAGGTTTAATCCATTTGAAAGCTTACCATAGTTTTTGTAAGACATTAATTTTTTCAGTTGGAATACATTGATGTGGACAGGCCAAAACTGTGTTGTGCTGGGAGACAATTGCTTGAGCAATTGTGCCTTACTGCCACAGTGCACTGCGGGGTTACAAGCATAATGTATCTGCACAGTTAACCTTACCACTTAAACCCAAGAGCTTGCTATTGTATGGAAGCATTTATTTTGCATAAAAATATATGAATTGGTATGAATTTGTTGCCGGAATCTTTTACAAAATATTTACCAAATCTGACTTACAGCATGTAGGGCCAGAGTTAACATTAGATTGCTTGGTCTCTCAGTGCTACATCCTCTCCCCTACCTTCTTTGGATCCTGATCCAGCCTTGAGTGTGCATTTGGTTAATGCATTGTGTTTGGTTACAGAGTGATAAAAGGGATGTTCCTACAGTACGTTTAAATAAATGCATGGTGAAATTAGGCTTCAATTGCATTTTCAAGTAATTAATTCAGTTAATTCAATTAGGATTCAATTGGCAGTTGTCTGATGTACTGCACCCTCTGTGTTTAATCACCTTTGAATATGTAGTATATAAAATTTACAACATAGATGGAGACCTTACGGAATTTCTGTGTATTGACAAGTATATATTTACAGTAGACCTTCCTGAAATTTGGTTTTTCTTGTGCTGTGCTTGCCTTTACTGCATTATATGTGGCTTAACCCCATTCCAAATATGAGTTATTTCTCTGTACAGCCAAGGACCAGTCTGGTAAATGCTAAGATATTGTGTGCATAAGTGGGTATATATCCACAGAAATGCATTAATGAACAGCCCGACAGAAAAAATATTCAAGCTTATTTTTCAAAAATCAAATTTTATAAACTTTAATAAACTTCAGATGCATTTTAGCTTTTCAGTTGTTTCCTGGATGACCTTTGAAGTCATGCATTTTTATATAAAACAAGGCAATATTGCTGTACCTGAAAAAGTATGAATATATATTTTATTCTGTTAAATAATAGGTTCACTACAGAGAGCAGCTTGGAAAAGCTACTGCTGTGAGTGTCACTCCTGAGATAGAGAGAGTCAGGAAGAATCAAGATAATATCAGCTCGGCAAGTTGTTTGAATCTTTTTGTCGTTCAGATTTCTCGGTCACTGTAGAAATATAAACATGGATATGCTTTTCCTTTTAATTTGCTGTGTCAAAGAAATCCAACTTCATCATTCGAAGAAGAGATATCGGTTTTATTCTTTGAGGAGATGGACTGCATATATGTGCAACAAACATATTCTGGGTTGTCTGATTATTCTTGCAAAAAACCCAAGTGGTTGTGTTGGTGTTGGTATTTTTCAAGGAGAGAGTCAGTAGAGGTCAGTCATTCTTTCAAGAATTTTTGCCTCTTTTTACCAAATTTGAGTTGCTAGATTGCAGGAGTGAATTGCAGTAAAAAAAAAAAAAGGGAAATGAGGATTTTACCTTAAGGCAAATGTCTTTTCTTTTTTGTGATTCAAAGCATGGAAGCATCCATTCCATTCTGTGATGTGCCACCTGTGTTAAAGATGAGTAGTTCTTAATAGGTCCCATTGCTAAATACTATAAAGTAAGATAATATATATTTCTTGGCTTTTATGGTAATAAAATGTAATATCTACTAAAGTAGTGAAAGAAGCAGGAGACAGTTCTATTAAGGAGCAAGGAAGAAGTGCAAAAAGCCTGGTGAAGTAAAGAATAAGGCCAGTTATGTTGCAGTCTGTTCTCAACACTGAAATGCATCAGTGGCAAAGTCACTGCAGATGGTAAATAGAAGAGGTTTCATACAGAATTGCTGTGTCAGAAGAGAATTACAAGTAATCAACACTTTAGAACTGAGCGTAGGAGTGAAAATTAGGTTGGATTTGTCAGGGAATATGACTAAGGACAAAGGAACAGAATCTGGCATTGTAACTTATATATTGTAACGGCATATATCTTAATCATGTTCTTAAAATGCTCATGAATATTTACCAAAGTCAATTATTTTTGAGGTGTGGAGTTGAAAATAAGAGGAAAACTTCACAACAGTTCTAGACTTTAAATAATTTTTGAATTTGTGAAAAGGAAATGTGTTTTGCCAAGTGACTCATTCACTTTGTTTCTTAAGATTTACGGGGATAAATACTCATCTATGTTAATGAGAAAGATAAAAATCAACCAATGTTGGCTGTAATTATTCTTTCCAGAAAATGCCTTATATTCAAAGCATATGTAGCTGAATATATTTTCTAAGAGAATTTACTGTTTAATTATGAAGGCTTTGAAATATACAGTACCATATATTTTTGTTTCTCATACATTACTTCAAACTTACCTATAAAACACAGACACCAAGACACATATTTTCATGGATGTGCTTTCTTAGCCAATACATAATCTTAAGGAGATGTAGACAGTTTCAATACATGGTTTTTGTCATCGCAAATGCATGTTGAAATAGATTTACACAACTCATTTGAGAAGTAATACTTGGAGTGAATACATAGGTAAATCTAAAATATTAACTAACACAGTGCACAGGTTAAGATGTGATATAGGAGCTAAGAGAGGCCACTGGTAGAAGAATTCAACAAGACAGAAAAAACTGTAAGAGTACTCACTCCCCAACCAATAAGTAGGATCAGCTACTTTCACTATTTTAGAATTTTGAGTGGATTTTTTTTCTTATTATTTTTAACATATAATTACCCTTACATATTTACTAGTCTGTAAAATGCCACAAAATAAGCTCATCAGGAGAAATGTGATTTAAGAGATTCAGTACTTACTGATGCGCAAAACCCAGAGCCCAGAGTTTCGTTTAGGAAACAAAATATTCAGATTTTTCCCAGATGTGTTACTTTGTGCTGCTAGTAAAGACTAGCTATTAAATGGGAGTAAGAAGCCTTCCAAAGGATTAATCCTCTTGTAAGAATTGAATTCCCTGGACTTCTCAGGTAATCCCAACCTGGAAGCAGACTAAGAACAGACTCTTGTGTCTCAGTAGCTTCTCATCAGCCATATAAATATGTTCTAAGAATGTTCTAAGTCACTGTGGTGTTTTCTTAGTATTTATTTTATTTTTCAGTTGATAAATGAATGCTTTCTCTTATGTCATTGAAACTTCATCTTTTAAATTTCACAGATTTCAGCTTTTAATTAAATACTTTCTTTTGAGTAAGTGATTAATGGAATAAATGTGCCTTTTGGTCTTACCGATATGCAAGTTCATCTGTATCCTCACCATGAAATGATTTACTGGCACATGAGTGTAAAGAAAGAAGAGAACTGTTGGGTATTGTGGTTTGGAAAGGTACTGATGCATGATGTGATTCTCACCATCCTTCCTACCGTAAACAGAAAATTCACCTGTGCTGTTGTTGCTGTTTTGCAGATCAAGTACAGCAGTGATCAGAGGCAGATGAAAGGTAGACGTAGTGTGCTTCTAGACACACCTGAGCTAAGGCATGTCAAAGAAACACAAAACAACATCTCAATGGTAGGGTACTTGCTTCCTATGACTAGAGCGTTCTAAGGAATGGCACTTGACTTCCACTGGACTTTGCCTTCCATTAATATAGGTAACTAATGAAACTCTCTCCTCAGGTATGGAAGGAATATTTTCTTATGCCTGTAGAGGGAGTGTTTGCTAACTGCAAAGGAGTGTAATGAACATTTTCAAAATACTAATAAACAGTTTTCTAACAGTTAAATGTCTGTTCTTTTTTTTTTTTTCCTTTAAAAAAGTACACACATCAATTTGGCATCACAATTTTACTGGATTAGGTGACACACTTCACCTTGTGCCTGTGCATGTTCCTGGTTTCTGCGTGACTTTGGTTCTTGGAATGAGTTGTTTTGTGTGCATCAGCTTGTGTGAGAATGTTTGTCAATTTAATTAATTGATGATTAAGTTATTTGTAATGTAAATATGCAGAATCAGCAGTACTACCTTTATAACTCTTACTAATACTTGGGTTTTGTTCCAACACTTGGTGCTGTAACACTTTCTACTCTAATGTCCTTTTTTCTAATACTTTTTTTAAAGAAGGCAGTTTAGAATAACTGTTGTTCTTTCTAAAAACCTGTTTTTAAAGCCAGCTGGTATGTGATAAAACAAAAGAGCAAAATATATATTTTGTATGATACTGTGCAAGTCATCAAAATTATCAGTGAAGGCAAATGCTTGAGTTCTTTAGAAATACTACTGCTGGAACATTTTTACTGACAGGTATATATATATACTGTCTGCATCAGTAGACAGCCATCCTGTCTTAGAGAATAAGGGAATGGACCAGATGACCTCCTGAGGGCAGGGTTGTTTTGTGTCCTGTGTGATAGGTGATGCTTTGGTGCTTAAGCTAGTGCCTGATTCAATGTCAATGGAAAAGAAATGCAAAATTGATATAAATAAATATCAGAAAAACTAGTTAAGGTGATAGGCTGGATAGCCAGCCAAGTGTTTTCTATCTGATGTGTATAACAATTCTGTTGTGGTGCAAAGTCAAAGAATATAAGTAAGTGCCTCATAAACCAAACTCAAATGTATTCCTGCACAGAATAACCATTTGCTGTCAATTGCAGCTGGGGGAAAAATGTAATTCTCCTTGTTTTCCTAGGTAAAATATCATGAAGATTTCGAGAAGACAAAGGGTAGAGGCTTCACCCCAGTGGTAGATGATCCTATAACAGAGCGTGTACGGAAAAACACCCAAATTGTGAGTGATGCAGCATATAAAGGTGTGCATCCACATATCGTTGAAATGGATAGAAGACCTGGAATAATTGTTGGTAAGTTGTTAAATACTGTTGTTATTGAAAGCAGGGTGGGAAGATAAAAGCCCTTGTTTGTGCTCTCCAGATTTAATTTTCTCTCTTTTCTCACCATGATACTTATGGTTGAACTACAGGTTCCATGTCAGCTTCTAGTGGAGTAATAATGGGAATGAATGGGAGCTATATTATCATTTGTTCCATATATTTTAAAAAAATATGGGTAGTTGCTACTATTACATTAAATTTGAATTTTGACTCCATAAAGAAGGTCAAAATATCTACAATCTTAATTTTACACAGAAGAAAGATGATTAAAACTAATTCTGCAAGATTTCAATATTTAAATATTGCAGGCCAGGTTGAAATTTCTCCTTCTGTCAGTCAGTAATTTCTCCAGAATTGCACATATCTATTTACCTCATATTTCACAATTTCACACAGCTTTAAAAATATCTCAAGCTGTAATTCATCGCTAACTTGTTGGATCGCTGGTAAGCTAAGTACCAGTGTTGAGAAGTGGTGTTCTGAAAGATGGTCCAAGATAAGGATGGATGTTCAAGGGGTAGAATACAGATTAGATTTATATGTAAAGACAAGATATTGCATAAAGGTATTATTTGGCATAATCATAATGAACTCTATTTAAAAATCAAAGTGGATATTTGAAATGGCTTAAAAATCAGCAAGTCTGCTATGGCAAAGGAAGCAGTAATATAGTTTTTTTCTTCTAATTTCCTTTTATTTTGGTGTGTCCCATTTCTGTTTTTCTGTGCTTTGCAGCCATGTAGACCTCAGAGGATCTGCATATGAAAAACCATACTGAGATACCACTCTCAGATTCTTCATACATAGTGATAACAATGAGGCTGACTTTTAAGTTTGCCTCTCAAAAACCAGAGAAACTGCAGGTGAAATGGACTAACTTGTGTGTCACATAGGCCATCTCCTGCCTAAAGCAAGGTCATCTATCTTATTACTGGCAGATGCTTTTTCAATCTGTTCCATAAAGTCGCCAGATAAGTCTCCCACACATAAGGAAGTATATTTCTTTCCTTTTTTTTTTGCCATCCTTTATGTGTCTGTAGCTACAGTAGCCTTATATGACTAGGGATTTACCGAAAGTGTATGTAGAGAGAGCTCTGCCTTGGGCAGGTGCTGATGATGGTCCATCACTACTCACTTTTATAGTTGTGGTGCAGCCAAAGATAAAGAGAAAGGCTCCTGTAAAACTGCAATGTGACATTCAGTTTCCAATTTGCTCTTTATGCTACAAACCTCCTGCTCTCTGCTGCATTGCATGTGTGCTGTAGCCCTGTGTAAGAACCATGTGTGCAATCCCTTGTTCAGCAGCTGAAGCCTTGCTAACACAAGCGGATTGAAGTGAAGGACATTCCTGAGATAGATTCTTGAACTGTAAAAACTGAAATATTAGTACTATATCACCTAAAAATACTCCAGTATCAAAACACAAAGAAATTCCCAATTTCCCATGCCTGCCAAATAGCAAAAATTGTATATGACTATTTAAAGGCAAAAGGCCATAACAGACGTGAAGTGTTTCAGCCAATGCTTTTTTGGAATAAAATTGCAATTATAGTATCTACCTCCTTAAAAAGAAGCAATGAGGTCCCTGCTCATGAAATGTCCTTGTCAACTCAAAAAAAATTTGCAAACTGAAAAACGTACTTATGACTCTCCTGAGTATTTTTCATACCTGAAAATTGTTCAGCCAGTTAGGAAAAGTATGTCAGAATCCCTCTGGTTGATCTTTAATGTATTATTGGTGAAGCTAGAACTACTCTTTCAAATAACTGGTTACTAAAATGAATGACACTGTTTTGGCAAATAGGCAATAGTTTTAACCCTGCTAAGTCATTCTAAACCCATCAAGATAAATTGATGTCGGTGAGCTTTGGATCTGTTACTAAAGAGGAACCACAATTCTCATGTGAATATAGGATATTTTACCTTGGCAAAGTTACCAGGGAATTAAAACTTATTTGTGTTATATATTGCCAAGATTCTGATTCTTTGAATGTTATTTCAGATTACAGAGATGGATAAAATCAATACAAATCAATGACTCTTGCACTGGTGCTGCCATGAAGCCATACTTATATTTTCACTTACTAAGGCATGATCAAACAGGACAAGTTGGGCATTCAGCAATTCCCCTACCCCTTCTCATGCCTGTCAATACTTTATGTAGGTGCATAATTTATCTCCATTAGGAATAACACATAGTTTATCCAAAGATTCTGTGTTGGCTTTAATTTACCTTGGCAGGAAGGAATTAGCACTACACCTCTCCTTATGGGAGTTGTGGTAGATAATGTATAATGTACATACATTGAATGTATTCTAAAGCCATGGGATTTATTTTGTTATCTCTGTCTATTCTTTCCATTGCATCTAGGCTTTAAATTGTTTGAAACATGACATATTTGGGGTCCTCACAGTCCTACTTTACCTACCAACCCATTACATAGCTTGGTGCCTCTCAAACCAGCAAAAGAATAAAGTTGGGAAGACAGTTCTGTTCCTATTTCCAGTATATGGAGTACATGTTGCAGCCAGGTCTGCCTAAGAAGAAACTCTGTAGTAAAAATTTGTGATCTGGTAGATTTGTACTTTGAATGATTATACTTTACATCAAGACTTTATTTGAAACTAGTTTGAAGAGATTAAAAGATTTATTAATTATAGACATATCGAATATCATAGAACCATTTAGATTGGAAAAGAACATTGGAACTATCAAATGCAACCATTAACCCAGGACTGTCAAGCCCACCACAAAACCATGTCCTCAAGTATCATGTCAACACATCTTTTAAATATCTCTAGGGATGGTAACTCAGCTACTGTTCCAAGCCTGTTCCAGTGCTTGACAATCCTTTCAGTGAAGAATCTTTTCCTAATATCCAATGTATAAATCTCCCCTGGCACACTTGGGACCATTTTGTCACAGTCTGTCACTTGTTACCTGGGAGAAGAGACCTATTCCCACATCACAACCTCCTTTCAGGTGTTTGTAGAAAGTGATAAGGTCACCCCTGAGCCTCCTGTTCTCCAGGCTTAACACCCCCAGCTCCCTCAGCTGCTCCTCATCAGACTTGTGCTCCAGACCTTTCACCAGCTCCAATTCCCTTCTCTGGACTCTGTCCAGCACCTCAATGTCCTGTTGGAATTGAGGGGCCCAGAAGTGAACCCAGGATTTGAGGTGAAGCCTCACCAGTGCCGAGTGCAGGGGGATGGTCACTGCCCTGCTCCTGCTGGCCACACTGCTGCTGATCCAGGCCAGGATACCATTGGCCTCCTTGGCCACCTGGGCACACACTGGCACAGGGAATTATTAAGTTCAGGAGTGGGCATCATTTTATCCTGTGGTAGATGTGTACAATGCAGATTTTTACAGCTGAATTTTGCACCTTAGTTTATTTTTTGATATTAATTAAGGGATAGATACTTTTGAGTTTACATGAATTAAGCAATTAGTAGAAATTTATTTTGGATGAGCTATGGCCTTGATTCTTCTTAGGCTGACATGATCTCTGCTTTATGCAAAGGAGAGTCTGTAGTGTCTTTGTCACCTGTGGAGCTGTATACTGCCAGCTGTCGGCTATAGGGATATACACTGCAGCATCTGCACACATAAGGATGCTGCTGGTGAACTGGAGAAATAATTTTATAGTTCTGGTGGCTTGGTTCTGTTACTGGATGCGTGCTTTAATATGTGACACTTAACTGGTTTCCATTTATGTAGACTTAAGAAGATACTGTGGTCGTGTTTAGAAAATGCAAAAAATTGGTACCAAAAGTGTCCTTAAAATAATGTCAATGCTTAAAATGAATACACTAAGTTCTTTTAAGCAGAAAATTAAGCTTTCTGATCTCTTCAGGTGAATGTCTAGATATCTTGGTTAATTTCTAGATGAAGGAAATTGATTGCTGATTGTTAAAGCTCATTCCTTTCATACTTTTACTTCCTTTGTTGTTTGTCTGTCTGTCTTATAACTTCTGTGCTTTTGAAAAAGATCTTAAAGTTTGGCGCACAGATCCTGGCTCCATCTTCGACATTGATCCTCTGGAGGACAATATTCAGTCTAGGAGTCTGCATATGCTTTCTGGTATTGCTTATATCCTGACTTTCCCCCATTTCAGCTTTTCATGTTTGTGAAACTAAGTTGATACTGTAAATTTGCAGGTCAGTATGCCAGCCATATGTTCTACAAGCATACTTTGATATATATTTATAACTGTTGTAGTTTAAAAGCAGTGTTTTACAGGAACTTCAGCCATAATCACATGTGGAGATAAGAAATAGTGAAATAAATCTTATCTTAAACAAGTTATTCATGACACTTACAAGTTGCCATTTAAAAAGCATTGACCTACTTTGTCCTTGCTATAAGTAGAATTTTCTAATAGTTAGACCTTTAAAAATTTCAGAGTTATAGAAACTGAACTATTTATGAAATTGATTTCTTTTCCATGCACATTTTGCCTATATGGCACATGACATTATGCTTTGTTCTATTATTTGCAACTCCAAGGTGGTCATAATTTTAGGATAGATGGAAAAGGAGAGAAAGTAATGTAATTACAGGGAGCAGGTTTTGACTTTACAAGTTTATTGATTCTTTTCCTTTATAGGAGTGTTTATTTTGAATGTTTAATTTTTCACATGCATTTCCTTTGCTGCTTTGGAACTTAAAATATTCGTTGGAACAGCATACAGCTGTATTTCCACATGCACTTGTATGCATGCTTGGATAAAGGAATAATTTGATTTTCTACTGAAAATTTTTATATTCTTCATCTTTGTCCCTTCTCTTTCTGGTATGTCAATACTGGCTTCCATTTTTGCTGTTCTTTTAAAGAAAAGAACAAGCTTAGTTGTATTAGATAGCAAGCTTTGGAACTAATGGTGCTCAAAATGGATATAAAATTGCGAAGAATTTACTTTTCTATAATTTTAATGCCATCAGTGTATGAATAGCAATGTTAGCAGCGGTGGGGTTTATATTGTTGCTTGTCTTTGCACTTCTGTCATCTATTTACTGTGATATTCTTTATGTCTTTCTACTTTTGTAGAAAGAGCAAGCCGTTACAGTAAGCAGTATTTACATTCTACCAGTCTGGGAGATTATAAATCAGATGGCTCTGACACGAACCCTACCTTTTCTTACTGCAGTGAGATAACAAGGCCATCTGATGAAGGAGGTACCCTTTATTCCCACCTTTTTCACTAACAACACTGTTGTAGTGTGTTGAGACTTCACAGCCTGTATTAACTCCATATCCTTGTGTAGTCACAAGTAGAAACTTTGTAAGCTATTGCCTGATTGATGAAGAAAGTAAAGCAAGTCTGCACAGTTTCCGCGTGCCATATCATTCTGAGTTCTCTTTCACGATTTTGGAAATGTTGTTGACTCCAAAGCCTTGTTAACTCCTATTTACAGTGCTTTAAAGGAGATGTGCTGTGTTTTTGCAAAATCTACATGAATCTGGTTTTATTTTTTTTCTCTTGAATGACACAATATAACTGATAAAACATACCTTTAACCTGAAGAAAACATATTTCCCTTGGGCTTTTCTGTGGGTAAATCAAGTATATCATAGTATTTTAATGACTAAAGTACTTTTCCCCATATTCAGCTCTGCAGGTTTTTGTGGCTCTCTGTTTTTATCTTTAAAAAAAACTTGAGGAATTTTATCGTGTTCTCTCTTTCTCACATAACTGAATTTTCTTATCCTCTCAGTGGTTTGAGAGCCAGAGTTAACATTCAGCTGGGAAATTAATATATTCTGTTACGGTTTAACATGGATTAATATTAGAATACTTTGACAAACCTGCATTCTCAGGTACAAACCCATATTGTGTACCTGTTTGATGCTGTTGATTAGAAGAACATTTAGGAAAATGATGAATAAGGGTCTAGTCATCCTAGTGACATTACAGTGTGCACTAGACTTGACTGATGAATTGAAAATATTCTGAATCATTGCATTCTAAAATAGGTATTTTTTAAAATACTGATTTCTGCCTCTCAGTTGTGAAAAAATGATACATTGGAAAGGTTATCCAAAGGGTTACTTATTTTTTCTTGAAAGAAACCATTTGGTTGCCTACACAACATTAAATTACCCATGCTTTTAGAAGACTTTGAGGCATCTTATTTGTAGACTACACTTGTTTATGTTCTCCTATTCACTGGAGTATTATGTTACTATGGTGGCTGGTGATTCCTGAGTCTACGTTTTTTTGAGTGCTGTGTAAATACATACAAGCAGCTCTGATTAAGAATGGGTGCGAGGGAGAAGGTGTTCAGACTGAAGTGCTAACTCTGAGCAAAGAAAGAAACACATGTCTTTGACAGAAAAGTACTGCCTTTTATCATGTCTGACTATCTTTATTTGGTATTTTAACTATATTCTCAACTCTTTTAATAGATGATGGCAATAATGCACATTATGCTGTTTTTTCTCTTCCTGTGATGATGCAAAGTGGGCTTCACAGTCCAGTGCACACTGTTGTCTGTAGCTGTTCTGATCTTTTCTTTGGCAGTCTTCCAAACCATTTCAACATTGCTTTGTCAGCTTGATGAGATTTTTAACAGATATTTTTTCTACTTGTCATATTGAGAATGTGAAATGGGCTTTATTTTCCTGGTTGTTCTGGCACTAGTAAGCTTGCTTTTTGTGGCTCTATTTGAATCTATTGTTATGGTGATGTCTTGAATAGATCCTTCCCAAGATCAACATATTTTAGCAAGAGATTGTTTCTGTTTTAATCCAGCTGGATAGCCAGGATTTGAGCACCTGTAGACAGTTTTCACTGCAGGGAAGAAAAAAGTGCCACAGCTAAGTAACTGAACATAATCCTACTGATTTACAGGAAAATGCCATTTCTGTGAACACACTTAAAGCCAGCAGAAGATAGCATTTTTGGCCAAAAATACCAATCATTTCATCCCATCCAAAAGGTCGTTTTGCGCATAGCCACAAGACGAGTTTGCCCATGACCTTTATACAGTGTCTCTTATACCATAAATGAGAACCAAATCTATTTTGGTGAGATTCCATGGCTGTTTCTCATGGAGTTTGTACTTTTAGATCAGTGGGATTTCTCATTGGCAATTGTTCCATCTGATGGCATGCCAACACGAAAGACAGTTGGAGACCTGTAACCAATTTTACAATCTCTTAGTGTCTTTGGCCTTGTCTCATCATCTTTCACATATTTCTACATTGTTCAATTGCTACTTTATTTTAGATACCTTTACTGATGTTTGACAAACAATTCAAATCTTTGCCTGCCACAGCTGACTGAATTGTTCCTTAAGTACCTCTTCCCAGCCTTTAGCTGGGTCCCTGACTTAATACCAGGTGTTAAAGGCTTATTCAGATCTAAATAACTCTCTCTTCTCTTGGGAAATTTCAGTAACAACATCATATGGAATATACTAAAACTGTTCATTAGAATTACTTCTTCCTGTTTTGTTCCCTGACTGTTATTTTAGATGATGATGTTGAGCTGAACCATGTGTCCTTCTCAGGGAGCTTTCTTTACAAAATCAGTAGGTTTGTGCATGGTGTAAGTCCAGAAAATTCCCTGTTCTTCCTTCTAGAGTATTTCAGGTAAAATTGAATAGGAAACAGTTGTTAACACTTTCCAGCAAGCTGGTGCAAGTCATGTGCTTTCATTTTAATAATCTTTTTGAAATTACTTTTCAACTTTTTGTGTCTTTTTTTTTACAGCTTCTTTCTGTGATTGTTTTTCAGGGTTGACTTTTATTACTTCACAGTATCTTTGAGGATTCTTGCATCACTGAACAGAAGGTGTTATTACACTAGAGCTTCTCAGTCTGCCTAAATACTTTGTAATTAGTTATTGCCTAACAAAGATTATCATTATATGTGCAAACCATTCTGTAGGACTTTGCTGAAATACTGGGTGCTACTTTTTGCAAAATTCTCACCGGTAATGAGTAATTATTTTCAGCTTGGCTAAAAGAGGAATAGAAGCTAATGATTTCTCTATTTTAGTCCTGCTTTTAACAGTGATGTTACTTCTCAGGCATGGAACGCTTTACTTTCGGGAAGGTTTTTCAGATTATTTTTTTCAGAAAGAGAGGTTGAGACATATGGATGTAAGATTTATTTTTGTTTATAAAGACAGATCAGGCAGTTTTTTCTCCACAGAACACTAGGAAAAAGCAGCAAAGTTCTGAAGTTCAGGTCTCTCTTGACGGCATTCTGTCTGAAAAATATCTCAACTGTTGTGCTTTGGGTTTTATTTAGGTTCTTTATGAAGTCTTTTCTGTCTGTCTGGATTTTCCATGCAGCCTTGTACAGTGTTTTTCTCCCAGTTCTTTCCACACTCACCTTCTTGCTCCCCTTCCTTCCCTTCGAGTAAAGCTCTACCCTGTTAGTTTGCATTCAGGCTCCAGGAGAGAATGATTTGGTTCATATAGCTCAACACCTCTGCCAATCTGGCACTGTTTTGAATAGTTTCTAGTTGAAACCTTCAACTGGTTTCAGGGCTCGTTCTCTCCTCTTTTGCATTTGACCTTTCCCTTTTTTTTTCTTTGATTTCCTCTTAATGTCTAGTTTGTGTGCACATCTTTGTCTAGGTGTGTATCAGCATATAGACATGATGCATAAATTTTTTCCTTACCATAAGAATGGTAAGGTTCGGACTTTTTCAGTGTAAGGAAGTGACCATTTATTTTTATTTTAAATTGTGTGTAGTCTGTAGAGAAAAATAAGAGATGAGTTTCAGTTTGTGTTCAGTTATGGATATATTGTTACTCTGGTGGGGAAAAAACCATGGTTTCTTGGTTATTTTCTACATCATCATAGTATTATCTTAAGAGATACGTAGAAATCAGTCTGTAGGAGACAGAAATCAGTTTTGCCGTACTCCCAAAAACACATGTTAGGTAGGAAACCCTAGTGGATACTAGGACAGAATTTTCAAGGGCCTTTTGTTGTGTTTTAAACAGGAGTGCTGAATTTTCATATCTTTGGCTGGATCCATCATGTTTCTGATTGGCTGCATGTGTATCTTTTTCACTTGTCTCCTTCAGCCCAAGTTCTTCAGACTCAGTTCACCTGCTGCCACCAGACAAGTAGGGAGAATTAGCATAAAGGAGCCTTGATATAAATTTTAAGGTCTTCTTTTCTTTATTTTAATGAAAACAGTCTGCCAGCAACACTCAGGTCTCTATCTTTGCGTGGTTAGTTATCTTGGTTTACTCACACTTGCAATCCAAATACACAGATTTCAAGAAACTGTGAAATTCCACTTATTTTGTTATCAGCCTTAAAAGTAACCGGTAGATTTCTATGAGAAAAATGAAAATTTTTCTTAGATACTTCATTGATACTACATAAGAAAAAAGCAATCCAGAAACAATTGGTACAAACAACCTCTGAGGAATAAATACAGCAAATGGGCATTGCTGTCAGTTTTACTCCAAAGTCTCTGAAGACTGAAGAAAACACAATGCTGCAGTCTCTTTCTTAAAGTTTTGAAGTCTTTATGTAACTTGGAGTGGAAGTTTAATCCATGAGAAACACGAAGTCCTTTCATCTCTCTCGCCAGTGGCATGTCCTCATTGTGTGATATGAACATTCTGAAGAAGAAAGGCTCCAGAACAGCTCAGTCTGCTCCCTTCCCTTCCTTTGGACTCCAGGGATTATCTTCGTCCTTTCCTTACTGAGGCAGGAGCACGTTTTAGGCCACTAGAAGAGCTGCTGTTTGAGCAGCAGTGTGAACACAGCCCTGCAAAGAGCAAATATTGAGCTTACGGATTGTTGTGTGTCACTGGCACCTGCCTTGATCTGTGTACCAGCTCAAGGAGAGGCCTTTCATTCCTCAGCCCAACAGTGATATTTTAAACATTAATTTCAAGGATGTCCCATCTTCTCTCCCTAGCACACACCAATATCTGTAACTCTGTATGTAAAATGATTGTTTGTAGGATTTGCCTGAGGCTTTGACACCCACACATATATGCCAGAGAAAATCCTAGAACAAAGAACTTTGCTGCTGCGTCTGCTCCTGGTTAGTCTGGTCAGAAGACTACAAATTACTCAGATAAAATGGAGAAAATCCCTCTTTATTTCACATGCTGGAATTGCAGATGTTTCTCAGCATGTACTCCAAGAAATATCCTTGCATCAGGATAGTGGTCATAACTCTACTCCTGTGCCAAGAGCTGAAAGAAGAAGAGGAAAGAAAATCAGATTTTGTTCTCTTCCTTACTCTGTCCTTCTCATGAATTTTTGTAAAAAAACCCTTGGTTTTGAGGTTGGGGAAAATCAAAATTAGTAAAAAACAAGTAGAAGAAAAAGAGAGGGAATAATATCTAACTGCTCTTCATGTTGTAATAGAGAGATCTATCTTCCATGTCCAGGTGCAACTGTCAGGAATACAGGGCAGGAATCCTTCACTCTTCTTTGTGTTGATATTCAGTTGCTAAGCTCTACCATTCTGAGGAGGTCAAGCAGAATGACACAGCAGTTATGTTTTCTTCTCTGTCAGTCTGAGGAGGATTGTTATTTTTTGCTAGGTAGCTGAACTCTGTTTCTGTAGTGTTCCCCAGACTCCGGTAATCAAACACGGCATTCAGAGGGAGAGGAATTGTACACTTCACGGGAAGAACTATAGGCATTTGTGGATTTCTTGTCCCCTTTCTAGTATGTCAGCAGGCTGCCCTGCCACAGAAAGCTGAACACATCAAAATGATGCTCTCTGTCTGCTCTTGGTACCTCTTGGTGAGGGTCACATTGACACTTCTCTTAGCCACCAGACTCTTACATCTGTTTCTGACTTTTTTGTGTTTCACACTAGATGGTTGTCTTAGGTTGAAAAGA
>VXBQ01008320.1:11055-30898 GCA_013400175.1 Phainopepla nitens
AGCGAGCCCCGGCAGGCCCAGCCAGGCCCTCGTTAATCGCCTGTGCTACCCGCAGCCCCAGCGTGCCCATAGCAACGCCAGGTTTCCCCCCAGCGTCCCCAGTGTGCCCTCGAAAGCCCCAGTGCCACCCAGAAAGCCCCAGTACCCTCCAACAGACCCGGGGTCCCCTCCGCAGCAGTTCCCTCCCCCGTGTGCCCACCCTGACATCTCCAGTGCTCGCCCAGCAACCCCAAGGTGCCCAGACCGCCCTTCTCACTGCCTTAGGGTGCCCAAGTGACTGCCCAAGTGACCCCCCCCAAAAGGCCGGCATGGCCCAGCCTGGCAGCCAGAGGGATCCCCCGGGACCCCGGGGCTGCAGAGACCCATGGAGCTCCCAGATATGCATCAGGGCTCAGCGTGCCTCAGCCACGGGGTCCCAGGCTGCTGGGGACCTGTGCCTCTGCTGGGGGACCCATGTCTGGGTAGGTGCCTGGCATCCCCAGTTCTCATTTCCCTGTGACACCGTAGATCACAGGTGACATGTACAGAGCTGTGAGAGCCTGCTCTGGGCAGCGCAGACTCTGTGCTAGCTCAGAAGACCCCTTGGTCTTTAAAAGCCTGGTGTTTGGAGCACGGGTCATTAAACTGCCCCCTAAACCACAGAGCGAATCCCATGCGAACTCCAGGAGAGCCTTCTGTACTCCCAGGGATGTCTCTCATGAACACGACCCCTGCGTGCTGCATGGCTCTCACTGTTTCTTCAAACTCCATTTTTCTTCTTATAAAGCTCCCCCCCAACCCGCTCTGCCTCCAAGCCCCGAGTTCACTGAAGTGCCTCATAAATAATAGATCCTGTCTTTGTAGCCCCGTCCTTGCTCTGGGCTATTTCCTGCCCACTCTCTATGCACAGAGCTCCCTTTGAAGAGCAGGAGCATGAGGAGCTCGCAGGGTTGGGGTTTGCATCAGTGTGGTTCTTCAGCCTGCAGTGGGAGTTCGGCCAGAGGACGGCCTGAGGTCTATATCCGACTGCTGTGGGATGCCTGTCACTTTGGTGGAGCGAGACAAAAGGCTGGGAATGCAGGAAATAGCAGTGGTTTGATACAGGACATAGGCGTTTTATGTGACTGCCACCTGATGTCTGTTATTGTCCACCTAGTGCCTGGTAACTCCAGTTTCAACATGGATAGTGTTGTCCCCGTGAAATCCTAGGCTTCCAGGATAAACCAGCTGCAGACTTTTGCTTTAAATATTTTAGAAATCAGTTCTGTAACATTTAATATTGTCTGACCTTGAGTAGTTTCTGACCTTGAGTCCTGAGGGTGGGAATAAACCTCAGAGTGAGACTGTGCAGCCCCAGTGTCACAGTCCTGTTCACTCTCCTGGCTTTTCTCTTGCAGGAGAGTTCACAGCTGCTGGACTGGGAAGGACCATTCAGTTCCAAGCCCTGCCATGGACACCTTTCAGTGGACCAGGTTGCTCCAAGCCCTGTCCAGCATGGCCAGCAAGAGAAGCAGCACTTACTGTGGTGTCACCGCTTTTAGGGACAGCTCAGCTGGAACAGCCTGGAGCTGGAGCAAGGACATCAATGACACTCTGCTCCCGTGTTTGGACCCATTTTTCCCCTGATTCTGCCCATGCAAAAAAGATTTGAAAGGACCTTGGAAGGGTGTTTTGGTAAGAAATGTTTAAACCCTGCTGTGTGCTGCAGCCTCTCCCCTGACCCTCAGTGAGCCCCAGCCCCACCAACAAGTTGCAGTGGAAACAAAGGCAGTTCTTGCTTCAGATTCTTCAGAGATAGCAATATGTCAGGAGCCCCTGGAGAGGCCGAAAGTAAATGAATCAGTGCTAGAAAGTGAAGGATATCATCCGTGCTGAATGGTGAAAAGGAGTCCTGAACAGTATCTTCATTGATTTTCCTGTAATTGACACAGATCTCGGCTCGCCGGAGGCTGCAGCAGGAGCGGGGAGGCCCGGGTACCGCTCCCGCCCCAATTAGGCAGCTCGGGGCTGTGGACAGCTCCAAAGGAGCCCGTGGGCTGGGAGCCCGTGTTCTCACTGGTCACAGGGTGCTCTGCGAGCTGCCTTGAGGACAAGGGGCAGCTTGGAAGGATGTGTCCCAGGCTGACAGCAGCTTCCCACCAGCCCTGGGATGGCTCAGGTGCACTGAGCCCTCAGCTGGTGAGAAACACCGGCCCTAAAGTCAGAAAAATCCAGCAGCGGCAGTGGCAGGAAATCTGGTTAGCTGAGATCTGAGGCTCTCCAAGGAGAAATGTGCCTTCTGTGTGAAATCTCTCAGCTGGGCAGCAGGTGAGACCTCGCTCTCCGGGCACCCACGGACAGCCTGTCCTGGGGCAGAGCAGGGCTGGCACTGCAGGGGGATGGGTCCCATCGAGGAGAGGCACGGCCACACCACCTGGAAGGAACCAGGAGCATCGATCCACTTTACAGCCCAGCGGAGGAACCACCTGTCAGGTTCGGAGTGCACTTAGGAAATGTTCCCGCTTTTTCACTTATTCGTGCAAAAGGTACACGATCTTTTTAAGAGTACGGGAAACTTGTGCTTTGAAGGTTTGCCCCCACTGAAATCCACTTTTTCTAGGCTATCTTTGCAATTTCTCTCCCTCCTTTGAAGCTGGTGTTTGGGGTCTCCAAGCATAAGGGGGTCTAGGTCTGCATCACAGCGCTCCAAGTGGTTTTAAAGTCTCTTTAAAACCAGGTGCTTGTCAGCCTGCTGGGGTGTGAAGATCCATGAATTTATTACCACGAGCGTTCTCCCTCCTCGGCTGTGTTTAGCGGCCGAGGCTGCTGGATTACAGCAGCTCCGCTGGGACTGCAAAGGTATTTCCGGGGGAAGAGTGTGAGGAGCGAGCTCCTGCGGCTCCTGGGACACCCTGCTGGGCTAAGGAACCCTCACATCCCGGCCCTTAAGGCAGTGGGAGCAGCCACAGAGGCAGGAGCCAGCGGCAAACGGGGCACAATGGGGACACTGCCGTGAGTGCTTGGGACCCCAGTGGGACCAGTGAGGGCTGAGCAGGACTCAGGCTGGAACCAGGTAGGATCCCAACGGGACCCGTGCGACCAGGTAAGACGGCAGTGGGACCCTGGCAGGAGCCGGGCAGGGTCCAGGCAGGAGCCGGGCAGGATCCAGGCGAGAGCCAGGTGGAACCCCGGCCGTCCGCCGGCGGGATCTCGTCCGCCTGAGCCCCGCGGTTTCCCTGAGTCACTCCCTGCCCGGAGCCCGGCGTTCCTGCTGATGCAGCGCCGGGGTCACTAAATGCTTTGTTGAACGCCTGCCCGCGTGTGCCTAAGTGCTTTCAGCCTGGGTGGCTGCTGAATCGGGTTTCCTGGGACAATTATTTTGAACATAAGTACCCAAAGTCTGCTCGAGTCCTTTTCTAAGTGCTTACGTTATTTTGTTTTAAAACCCTGGCATTGCATCCTTATCCCTGTGGTCAGAGCCGTCCCAGAGATGTACTTAATTATATTTGGAAAAACGCTTGCTGGGCACAGCGGGTACGTCTCTCTTCCTGACTCTAAAACGTGCAGTGTTTTCTCTCAGCCTGTGAGCTCTCACCCTCCTGGCAGTGCCACGAGCCTGCTGAGCTCCAGGCATGGGGTCACATCCCTTCAGGAATCTTTGGGAATTCAGTCCCACGCCTCAGTGGGAAACAATGGGAATAATCCTGGTGTCCCCATGAGGAGGGACTGGGGTGTTTGTTGCTACCTCCTCCACTCACTGCTGCTCTTAGTGCAGGACCAGGATTAGTTAAGTCAGGCTTGGCAAGGCTGGCAGCTGAAGGAGGTTCCCTGGGGGCTCAGGAGGGCACAGACACAGCTGCCCCCGAAACAGGGAAATTGCCAGTTCCCAGGTTATTACTCACTCTTCACATAGTTAAACCACCAGGAATTTACTGAAGGCTTCAGGATTTAAGCTCATTATTTCGTTTAATAGTTTATTACATTTTAAAACCATCTCACCACCTGTTTTTTTGCACTGCATTAATGTCTCCCATGCCAATTCACTTCCTTCCCAAGGAAACTGGAGGGTTCCCAGAGTGGGAAGCCTGTTCCAGAGACACCTCTTTGTAGTGCAGAAGGAGGTGATGAACCCAGGCAGGGATGGAGGGCGCCACAGGGATGCACAGCACCACAGCGATGCACGGCACTGCAGGGATTTGTGGCACTGCCACTCGCCCCAGCTGCTGCCGTGGCGCCCTGAGGGCTGGCCCACGGCCCTGTCCCTCAGGATGTGTCTGCTCCCTCAGGATGTGTCTGCCTGTCTGTGTTAGCCGGCCCCAGCAAGGACAGCCAGCCCCACTGTGGAAAATCCTGACGAAAGAGCTAACGCTGGGAAGAGTACGAAGCGATTAGTGGTGTGCACGTAGCTGAGCTTCCCGCAGATTACTTGTCTTTAGACCTAATCCTCCACGCTGGAAAAAATCCCAAATCTCTTCATTTTTTTATGGAGTGATTATCACAGACCGCGGAATGATTGTGTAAAAATTAATCCTGAGGGATGAGATCAGGTTTGGAGCTGCAGTGTGGTGCTGGCCAGAAGCTGGTCAACAAACCTTTCCCTGAGTGAGAGAATTAAGCTCCAGCGGCTCCCCTGTGTTCCCTGTGCTGAGGGGGCTTTATCCAGAACTCCACCTGGGTGCAGGAGCAGTGGATCATGGACTGGCTGGGGATGCCCACTGGTCCAGGTCCCAAAAGGATTTCCAGGGCTTCCCTGAGGTGGGAGGGGGACAGTGGAGCGGGCAGGGGGCTTTGGCAGGATAGATGGGGACACGCCAGCAGTGGGGCTGTGCTGGCACCCCCAGCTCCAGGCCGTCATCTATCCTCAGGGCTCGGGTTCAAGAAGGTGCTTAAGCCCAGCATTAGGAGCGCATGCCATCCCCATCCCGCTGCCAAGTGTGATGGATCTGTAACTATTCTGAAGCCATCCATGAATATTGCATGTGGATCCACTCACTGGAGCCCTGCATGGCTGCCTGGGCCTGGTTTAATGTTGGACTGTCAGGAAATGCAAGCCAGGGAGGAGTAATTGGGGATCAGCCCTTTTGGTGCCAGCGGGCGAGGGTATGGGGGGGGAGGCAGGGAGTGAGCCGGGGGGCACTGCCAGGGATGGGGCTGATTGAAATCCCTCCCTCAGGGAGGTTTGATCCCTGGAAGCGAACAGCACATGGCTTTGGGGGAGCTGCCTGCTGGCAGAGCCCTGGGCAGGAACACAGGACCACCCTCTCGGCCCAGGCTGGAGCCATTGGAGGGAGAGGTGACAGTGACTTGGAGTCTTGCTGCAGGCTTCTGCCGTGTTTCTCAAACCCAAAAGCAGAGCCAGGGCACCCGGGACCCGCTGCTTGCGGTGGCAGAGCACTGCTGGTGTGCACACGGGACGAACAAGGTCAGAACTGCTCATGGAAACCACCTCGAGAGGAGGCTCTGCAGTGATTCCCTCAGTCAGGAGTTGGAGATTAGGTCTGGGTTAATTTTATGCATTAATCAACAAGAGAGGGAACATTTTGCTTTTACTGGATGGCCGACATCCCTCCCATTTACACCGCACGGCTCCATTGATTTCATTAGGATCTGCCAGGCAGGAATGAGAGCGGAACTTGGCCCCCTTAATTAAGACTACTGTTGCTGAAGGCAGAATGATGGAAAATAATTAACCCTGTAAAAAACCCACATGATGCTGAGAAGAAGAAATACATAATTTAGGAATCAGGAGGCTATTGTGCAATATTAATTGCAGACAGCATGTCTGAACAGCATGACACACCGTGAGTTGTGCTGCTCCTCACAGAGCTGCTGGAGGCCACTCTGGCTCTTGATGTTCAACCAAGAGCCCCAAAGTTGCGTCTCTGGAGTAAATGCCCTCCATGGCAGGTTCTGGGGGCATTTGGGGGCCCAGAGTGTGCTCAGGAGAGCCAGTAGGGAGCTGTTGTCTCCACTCCCAGAGCTCCATAAATACGCTGCTTCTGCTGGTGGAGGCTCAACCAATTTCATTAATTAAAGTTCTAATTGTGCTAAGGGAGCTTTGACCTCCTAGGAGGACCCTTGCCCTTCTTTGCCAAGAAAATTGGATTATTCCTCCTAGTGCTGATTGTGAGAGTCTTCTCTGCTGCTAAAATACTCTCTCTACTTCCTAATCAAATGACTTAAAAAGGCCAAACACAGAACTTTCAACAGCAATAACAAACACACTCATTTATTAAAGCAGACACAAGAAACAGCTATTCCATAGGCAATTTCTGGGGAAGGCTATAAATGCATGCAAAGGGAAGGTCCACTGGTCCCTGGTGATGCTTTAGGGGTCGGATACTGGGCTGTGAAGCTCCTTTTAACAGAAAAGGAACCAGAGCAACGCCCTGGAGATTGGGAGGTTGGTCACCCCAGGGCTGGGATAGCAGCAGGAACAGCTGGATGATTTCAGGATGGGGACATTGCCACAGCTGCATGGCTCTCATATTTATTTCACAATAGTGAAACTTCTTTACCCCGTTGGTTCCGATGTTTTGCTCTCAGAGGCAACTCCATAATTGTGGCAGGGAAAGATGGTGGTGAAAAATCAATTAATGTTCATTTCCTATATCATTGTCATTAATAGCAATGCTGATAACAACCATCTTGTTTAACTGTTAGTAGAAGAAAATGGTTGTCCAAGGATCTTGGTTCCAAGTTGCCTCCTGCTCGCAGGGAAATGGTGGAGGCTGTGTGTAGTGCAAGGGTGCACATAAACCAGGAAGAAAAATCCCCTGTTTGCCTCCAGATCTCATCCCTCCTTTGCTAACACACAGAAGATATCCCATTTTTATTTATCTCTTATATTTTGATATCTCACATTCTTAATTCAACCTTGAAGTTCTCCTTCCAGCTCATCCTTCTTGGTCCCATTGCAGAACAGGCCTAAAGTTGTCTGGACTCAGCAGCAGGTGGAACTATGTGATACACAGTCATTAAAAAAGTGCCAGCAATTAGTCATGATAATGAACTGACACGGTAGTGGAATTGCTTCCAAGAAAACAACTTAGAAATCTCCTCTTCCAGGTGCTGCTGCTGCTGCTGCTCCCACCACATCCCCAGATGTGCCAGGTCCTTGGGGTGGTGCAGAGCGGGGGCAGCAGGAGGTCTGGCTTCCTCAGGTGGGCACGCCTGGACACTGGAGCAGACGGGGTCGTGCCAAGCCCCTCCCCAGAGAGCTCAGCGCTGCCATCAGCAGCACATGCGGCTGTGCTTCAGCCTCCTCTCCTTACACACTAAATCAAGGAATTATTTCCTAACTGACTGTAATTTTGTTCTGTAGCTCTCGCTAATGAGCTCTTTGTGTAATGTATCATAAATTACTTACTGCAAGATTTTTCTTTTACTTAGAATGGGTAAAAAATCGGCGTTGGCTCCAGCCTGTGCCCGCCGTGCCCACACCGTACTGGATTTTTCCAGCTGAAGCTCAGCGACGCTCAGGCCTTAATTTTGCAGATAAACAGCTTCTATTTCATTAAATGAGCTCTGCACAGAATGTTTGTCTTAGTTATTTCCAGAAAATTAATTCATAGGGCTTAATCTGTTTAGCATCTGATTAATGGGATTTTTAATCACCCATAATAATGATAATAACAGGCTTAAAGTAATAACCGAGGCAAAGGTGTGTATTTGTCTTTGCTCTGCCCATTTTCCTGACAGCCATCAGTGCTGCACAATAACTCCAGATATTTGGCATTGTTCCTTTCAGATCTATTGATCAGGTGGGAAAACCAGGCCTATTTTGAATCTGCCTCATTTAACAATGTTTGTAAAAGCACCTGTTATAAGAGAGGGACTTTGGGAAGCTACTGGAGCCAAAATGCTCCCTGCTGGGACACAAATGCCATTAAGCCCTGTCTCTGATAATTAAACACCTGCTGCATGACACCTAAAATCAGATTTGTTACCGGACTTGGCGAAGGGCACAACAGGGATGTGTTGGAGTGTGGATTTAGTGGGATAGTGACCATGATGTGGCAGAGATGTTTGGGTCTGCGGTATTTCGTGGTGGGTGTCTGAATTCCATTTTTTATCTGAGTGCCACCTTCCCCACTGCCATCCTCAAATCCCACCTGGTCATGAACAGAGCAGCTGAGACCGAACACAACTCACTGCAGGTGTGGGCAGGGCTCACCCTCTTCCTGTCGGGATTTATTCCCCACTCCTTTCTGTACTGCTGCAGAGTGGCAATGGCTGGGCTCACAGGCTGCTTCCTGGCTGGGACACCCTTGGTCTTTCTGAGGGGAAAAACTCCTTTTCTGCCTCGCAGAGACCCAGAGCCGACCGGTTTTGGCTCTGGCAGGTGAGCAGGAGGTCAGGTCACAGGCTGCAGCACTTCCCAGGGAGGGATCAATACCCAGCCAGCCGTGCTCCCGTTCTGAATGGGGAGGAACACGGACAGGCACGTGCTGGGGGAGGCAAAAGGCATCCTCTGCCTCTGCCCGGGCTCCTTCCCTCTCCTGGGCTGAAATTGGAAAGAAATGGATCGATCTTTGACTCTTTTCGGGGTGAGGGGAAATTGCAGAATGAAGATGACTTGAAAGAATGAGATGGATGGGAGTAGCTGGAGCTCATTCTCCACGGGAGAGGAAAATGCGGCACAAATGATGATGTTAGCGATCCATCCGTCAGTCAGGGCCTTTATTCTGAGGTCCATCATGGCAGGGCTGGAGCACGGCACCAGTGTGGGCTCTGCTGGTGCAGGAACTTGTGCAGCCTTGATAACCCATTGCTCCCAGTCACACAGCGGAGCCCCCAGGTACTGTGCCCTGCTGGGGGTCCCGGGGGTCCCAGAAGGAGAAGACATCCACCCTGGGCTGTGCTGAGAGGCTTGGAGCAACCTGGGCTAGGGGAAGGTGGTCCTGCCCATGGCAGGGGGGACTGTGCATAGGCTTTGAGACCCCTTCCAAATCAAACCGTTCTGGGACTCCGTGGTTTCCCATGCCTGGAAATCCTCCTCTGCACCCGAGGCAAAGCCCCGGGGCATCACCAGGCCCAGAGGTGAGGCAAAACCCGCCTCTCTTTCCCCTGCTTTTTTTCCATGAGAATTCCCTTACGTATTCCTAGCAGAAGCATTCCCAGCTGTGCCCCAGACGGGCGTCCCCATCACTGCGTTCACTCTCCAGACCTGGAGCTCCTTGAGGGGGCGCTGGGGCTGGGGACTCCCTGTGGGAGCAAACACCCGTTCCTAGGCGCAGGCCAGTGCCCGCAGCTCCTGTCACTACTCCTGTGGCTCCTGAGAAGGAAGGGATGAGCTCTCCCTGGCAGAGCAGTTATAAATTCCCAGCATAGCAGGTTACAGGCTGATTGCCTTTCCTGACGGACTCTCTCTGTAAATGAGGCTTTTCACAGATGACAGATAGAGCTGCTCCTGCGGAGCATAAATCCTGGCAGCCCAAAGTGCCGCCACAGCCTGTTTAACAGCACTGCTTCCCCCAGCCCCGAGTGCAGCTCCTCGGGATGACACAGCGCTCCGGTGGCAATTCCTCATCAATTAGCCCTGTCGGCACCGCTGGGCCCCCGCCGCCGCTCCGCTGAGCCGGGCACTGACCCTGCTCCGAAATAAACCTTCTCCGAGGATGGCCTTCCCTCCATTGCTGCAGGCTGAAAGGCCTTCTCCCCTTGTCTGCCGGCTTCTCTGGGACGTCTTCCTCCCCCTAGTGCTCTCCCTCCTTGCAGGCTCTCCCATGTGCCATTTATCCCTGTTCCTGGCCTCTGGAGCAGATGGCACTGCGGGGTCACGGAGCTCCCTGGGATGTCGGGGCTGAGCAGCGGGTCTGTGCTGTGAATCCCAACCAGGCACCCATGGCAGGAGCACGGGCATGCCCCGGTGCAGGAATTGGCACAGGGATGCCCCGGTGCAGGAATTGGCACAGGGATGTTTCGGTGCAGGAATGCTCCATGCTGTGCCCTGGGCCAGGCTCACAGCAGGGGGCACCGGCAGTGCCAAGGAGGGACACAGGGAGAAACTGCCTGGAGAAACTCGAAGTCTGCAAAGGCTGACAAACATTTAGGCAATCTGTCCCTTTCCCAAGGCAGCTGGTTCCTGTTGGCGAGCCATCGGCATTCTGGCCGAGGTGGGAGCCGCAGCCCAGCACTCATTACTCTGCTCCCAGATGAACAGTAAGTCTCTGGAACAGTACTTACAGCCTGTAATAATATTACTGCTCGCTCTGCTACATGGTCCCTCAGTCATTTTTTCAATTAAAAAAGGCCCAATGCTCTATTAACCTTTTGCCTGCTCCTCCATTCTTCATCTGCCGGCGGCCGGGATCGCAGCCGTGTGTTAAAGAAGGCATAGATTACTGTAAAGCAGCGCCGAGCCCTCTGTCATGGCCACGATGAAGTGTCATTTGTTCATTTAAAAATATGAGCCAGTTTATCAAATTCCCCACCTCTGAACCGGTGCTGGAATCTCTTTGTTACCCGTGCAAGAGGCAGGCAGAGCGAAGCCAGCCAGGATACTGGGGCTGCGGAGCTTGGAGCCGGGGCTGGCAGGGCTCCTGACATCCCTTCTGCTGTGGACAGATGTGTTCTGCCCCTAAATCCTGCAGCAGCAAGTGCTGGCAGCTCGAGTAAATATTATAAATAAACACATCTATTTTCGTCGCCCTGGCACAGGCATGGCAGGGAGGAGCTGCTGTTCCCAGCTGTTCTGTGCCCGCGGCCGAGTGTCCCATCCCGCCTTGCACCTCTGCCCCTGGAAAACCATCCCATCCATGCTCCACGGGGCTTTCCTGGCAGGGTTTACATACGGCCCCAGGGAAGGTGCTGCCTCCTGGGGGTGCACCCCATGTCCCACCACTGCCAAACATGCTGGGTTTTATTTTATTCCAGTTTTGTTATCTCTCAAGGCACCAACTACTGGCTCTAGCTGCAGGTACTTGTTAGACAAGAGCCCTGGGTGCTCCAGTTTGATTTCCAGGATTCACAAATTACAGTGTGCAACACATTATTTGCTAGAAATTACCTGAAGCTCAGCCCTTCGGAGCTCACTGTGCTGTGCAGAAAAGAGACCCTGTTCCAATCAATATCTTTTCCACGGTCTCTGCCTGTCCACTGGCCATTATTTCACTGGGTTTATTTTGCTTACAGTCCCAGCTGCATCAATATAAGAGCTCCAAGTGGTTTGGAGGTGGGTTTTGAGCTCTAACCATCTCCCTGGCAAGGTTACAGGTCCTGGAAAAAGATGATATCCATAAAAACTGCTTCAGAACAGTCCGGCAAAAATGCCTGTCTCTGTCCCAGCAGCGGAGAGAGCAAAAGAAGAGAGATTTTGCAGCATCATCTCCGGTTTGGCAGTACCTACATGTATCCTCCTCCCTTCCCAGGGATGAGTGAAATGGCTCAGGTTAGCTGGGAGCCAAACCAGTCAGGGTAAATGGGGATAACTCAATGTGAATATTGCTATTGAGCTTTATCTTACAGTGCCATACTGAATTCATAGATTGCTCATTTACCAAAGGCCTTGCAATTTCATTCCCTAATCCTACTCGTGCCCAAGAACACGTGCCTGTGTCAGTGGGGAAGGTCTTGCACAGCTTCCCCCCAGCTCCAGTTTGGGGACTCTTTCCTCATGGAGCAGCCTCAGGTTAAGATGCCTTGTTATTTGCACAAGTTCCCATATCCAGCTATCAGGGCATTTTCCCCTCTTTCCTTGATGAGCTCAACATGTCAGGCTCTTTCAGCTGGTTGCTGTGCAGTGTATTTTTGGCCGCAGGTAATTTTTATGGCTATTTTCTGTTCTCCCCCCAGTTTCCAGCATCCTTTCGAGCCCTGAGTATCACAACAGGCTGCAGCACTGCAATATCTGGCTACAAGTGCCCCATGCTGAGGCAGGAGCAGCTCCCCTCTGCCTCACCTGCATTTACCCAGGGCTTCCATTAGCCCATTTTCCCACAGCAGCTTTTTGGGTATCGTGTTCCATTATTTATTTGAGGATAAACACCTAAAAGCTGGATGTTTTCCAGAGCTGTTGCTCCCAGAGTGGTCTCCTCTGCAGTGCCTTCCCAGGACATCACATGTGACACTGCTGCAGGTCTTACTGGTGCCCTCACAGCTCCTCCAGTGTGCCCCTGCTCCTCTGCTTGCTGGTCCTGCTGGTCCCTGCATCCCTGGCAGTGTTCAGGAAGGGGCTAGGAGCAACCTGTTCTAGTGGAAGGTGTCCCTGCCCACAGCACAGGGATTGTCTGTAAAGCCCCTCTCAGCCCAGAGATGCTTGGCTCCTTTCCCGGGTCCCCCTCCTAATCTCTCTCTCCCCGAGAGTTGATGTGGATTATCAGGTCCCTTTGTGTTATCCATAAAGCTCGCTGATCCCCCGGTGACGGCTGTAATGGGATTGTGCCCACCTTTTCCAGGCTGGATGCACCTCCTGGCTCTGGGACGGGCTGGCAGACTTGCTCCCTATGCCCCTGTGTTCTCTCTCTCCCAGCCGTGCTGGTCTCCTTCCTTTCCCTTCTTGGCCCCCAGATTTATTATTCTACAGCGATTGTGTTGAATTGCATTTGAAATCAATTAGCACAGGTACTCAGAGATGAATGTTCATGCTCTGAAAAAAGGTGATGAAAACATACAATTTAAATAGAAATCAATTTCCCTTTCATGTATTTCTTCCTAGCTGCTGCCCGAAATTAATAGTTTTTAGATATTTGCGCTCGGAGAGGAGAGGCTCCCCTCGTAAAGCACTTCCCTCTCCTCCTCCTCCTCGTCGTCCTCTTCCTCCCGGGCTCTCCCCCGCCGCTCCCTCTCCGGCAGAGGGGCTGCTGTGTTTGCCGAGCAGGCACAGCTCGGCGAGGAGCGGCTGCGGCGGCCTCCTCCCCGCTCATCTTTTCGGGACATCATTAGCCACTTCTCCATGGGAAACGCTTCAACTGGAGCGCTGCAGGGACCCCAGGCAGTGCAGGATCTCCGTCTCCAGCCCGTGTGCCAATTACCCGCGCAGGGAGAGCAAGGCAGGGATTAAGGGACAGTCCCTCCGGGGCCGAGGCAGCGCAGGGAGAGCAAGGCGGGGATTAAGGGACAGTCCCTCCGGGGCCGAGGCAGCGCAGGGAGAGCAAGGCGGGGATTAAGGGACAGTCCCTCCGGGGCCGAGGCAGCGCCGTCCTCCTCCGGCACTCCCGAGCACCGGGGAGCCCCCAGACCTCCAGGCACCCCTGAGCGGCGTGGCTTCCCACCTTGGGTCAGCTCTGGTGCCCTCCGGTTTCCAATCTGGGACAAAAGCCGGGAAAAATCCCCAGAAACAAAAGCACCTCTGTTTAGGGCAGCTGTGAGTGTGGAGCCGGGGAACTTGGCTGAGCTGAGGGTGCCCCTGCCAGTGCAGCCCGGGCTTGGTGGCTCCACACATCCTTGCTCTTCCAGCTACCCCGGTAAGGTGTCCCTGGAACTCTGTCCCACTAAAATGCCATGACTTTCCAAAGCCCAAATAGTGCATCAGCCAGGTAAAAAAAAAAAAAAAGAAAAAAAAGGCAATTTTGACCTTTGATAGGGTGCCCTAAAACTGACCTGTTCCCTCATCCCTGGCTTTTAATGCCAAGGGTCTTCCCAACCTGCTTGTCCACAGGGACCAGCACTTTAATGCCATAATCAGTTCATTTATTATTTTCTTTAGGCGACAAAATCTAATCCCCAAATTTAGGCAAGCATCTGTCCTCCTCATTTCCCACACAGCACCAAATTATCACTCAGCCCCTCTGCTATGCCCTGATCCCTTCGATCTGGTTTTCTGTCAGCGTTATTATTAATCTCATCCTCCAATCATTTTTCCTCGCCATCTGTTTTCCAGCAGGACTCCTGTGCTTAGGGGAGGACCCTGATCCCTGGGACTCCCTGGCTCTAATCCCAGCCGTGCTGGTGAGGCCGTGGTGATCCCGAAGGAGCCTCTCCCTCGGCCTCCTCGTGTCCCAGACACAGCCAGTGTGGAAGTAGGACAGCAGGAAAACTGAGGTGCTGCTGTGCTGCTGCTGGGCTCTCCCGGGAAAATGAAGTGCAAGGGTGAATTAGGTTAATATTTTTAGGAAATGAAGGGAGTTCTCCTAATGGAGAGGGTGGTGAAGTGTCCTGGAGAGGCTGTGGGATCCCAGGCTGGAGGTCTGGGCCTGCTGTGGGAGTGGGGCTGATGCAGGTGCTCAGGAGCAAGCCCTGTGCTGGGATTGTTCTCTGTGGGATGATGCATCTCCAGCTCTGAGCCCGGCTCATTTCATTCTCACCGTGGATGAGCTGGAGAGCAGATGTTTGCCATCCACTCTGGATGCCCGGACCCACAGGCTGTGCCCCCTCCAGCACCTCAGGGCAGCAGCAGCAGCAGCAGCAGCAGCAGCAGCAGCAGCAGCCAGTCACTGTCTTGGGACAGAGGCCCATTCCCTGATCCCTGAACTGGGCTGTGTCCATGTGCTTGGGCAGAGATGCCCCAGCGTCCCTTTTCCCTGTGTCAGGACCCCCATCCAGCCTCTGGGAGCAGCTCAGGAGTGCTCAAGGCACAGGGCCACCATGCAGCCAATGCCCTCATTTACATGTTTCATTTTTAGACATTTTTGAACTATGCCTATGATTTCTCTAAGAGAAATCAGGCTTTCAGCTCAGCCCCTGGTTGCACAGGTCGGGAATAAAAACTGTTCCCATCCTCTGTGTTTCTGGTCTCCAGGTATTGATCGCCGTCTCCATTTTCCCCACTCTCGGCTTGATTCCTGCCACTGCCTATTTCAGGTTTATGCTTCCTGCCAGCAGATCCTTCTGGAGCTTTTCTCAGGCTCCTGCTTTGCCTCCCTCCAGGCCCTCCTGGCTGGCTCCCAGGCGGCCCCGGCCCTGCTCCTGCACTCTGCCCATGGAGGGGCTTGGGAGCTTGGGCTCGGGTTTGTAATTACAGCACATGTTCATATTTTAATCCAAATATTTCATTCTCCTCCCAGCTAACCCCTCTGTGTTGCTAGGATTTGTATCCCCCCTTTATTTTTACATCCGGATATTTGCTTAAAGTATAGATTTTTACCCTTCTCTTGGGCTGGCAATCATTCTGTGTGGGTAGGACTGCAAATCTGAGTTATTAAATCTTTACATATCCGGGACACCATGCTAAAGGCTTGTTTGGGGTTCTGTTTGCTTACAGGGTGTAAATACAGCCTGGGGTATCCAAATCCCTATCCTCCACCCCATCCATTTGTTTTGCTGTGACTGTGATCTCTTTGATTTCCCAGTCTTTCCCTCCCTGTGCTATTTGTTAACCACTCAGACAAGCGCAGGCTGGCAGGCTCAGAAATCAATTCAGCACTGGAGTTTCAGTCTCAGAAGAGCTGTGTGGGGACGGCTGCCACCTTCCCGGGATGGCCGGTGACAGAAGATAAATCGCCGTGGATTTTTTGCCAACGTGCCATATTTCAAACTCATAATCAGTCCAGCATCACCCTCGGCTTCCTTCAGCATCTCCTTCCCCCTGTGGGTGATTTATGGCCCCGGGTACCGACACCAATTGTACATTTCTAATCCTCTCGTATAATTTCTCTTTGCTGAATTTCCTTAATTACCCTCTTTCTGACCTTCCTTTTCCTTCCTTACCCCTGCTTCCAGCTTGCTCCTGGGCTTCCTTGCCCTCACTTGACTCCTTCATTTAATTTACGGTGTGAACGTGGTTTATGAGCCCCTCAGCCCTGGTGACATTGGGGTTTTGGGGTGGTGTGTTCCTGGGGCTGGAGCAGAGGTAGGAGCAGCCCCTCGCCAGGCTGGATTTGGGCACATTGCCTGGAGGCAAAGGACGTGGACAATCTCTCGTTTGGGCTGTTGAAAGCACCCCAACATCCCTTCCCTGTGTGTAAAGGACTCCTGGTGCCGGCGCTGGCCTTTGTCACCTCTGCTGTCAGCAATTCCAAAGAGCGAAAGCCACGGAGACATCCTGATGGTTCCCTGGGCAGAGGATCTGGGGCAAAGCATCCCTGGTCCCAGAGCTGCAGGGACACAAAACCATGGCCAGGTGCCAGCTCTGGGGTCCTGGAACAAGAGCAGCATAGGGGAATTATAGAATCTCTAAAGGCTGGAAAAGCCCTCCAAGGTCNCCTGTGTGTAAAGGACTCCTGGTGCCGGCGCTGGCCTTTGTCACCTCTGCTGTCAGCAATTCCAAACAGCGAAAGCCACGGAGACATCCTGATGGTTCCCTGGGCAGAGGATCTGGGGCAAAGCATCCCTGGTCCCAGAGCTGCAGGGACACAAAACCATGGCCAGGTGCCAGCTCTGGGGTCCTGGAACAAGAGCAGCATAGGGGAATTATAGAATCTCTAAAGGCTGGAAAAGCCCTCCAAGGTCACTGAGACCAAATGTTCCCCCAGCACTGCCAGGGCCACCACTGGCCCATGTCCCCAGGAGCCACATGCACAGGGCTCTAAATCCCTCTAGGGATCGGGACTCCACTCTGGGCAGTGCTGGCTGGACTGGGCCTGAGGGCAGAGGGAAAGCACAACAGTTAACTTTAAGGAATCACTGGAACATCTTCTTCATAATTAATAAATGGGAGATGTTACTGCAGTTAATCAATAAAGTTGTTAGAGGGAATTGATCGCAGGGGGAACTCTTTTTGTGGGTACAATTTTTCACCTCTGCGGAACAAAGGGCTCCCTGGGGTGCTCTCACTGTGATTGGCACTGGGAGCCTGACCCAAGCCGCCAACGAGGGAGAGACAATTAATTAATTAGTTAATTAGTACCCTGTGAGAGAGCAACATCTCTGAGAGGCACCAGGGGGGCCAAAGCCTGGTGGCTGTGCGTGTGTCACTCCTGGGGTGACCTGGGGCACGCTCAGTCTGTGCCACTTGTGCCACCGCCGAGCAGGCAGTGCCCCTGGAATGCTCATGCCAGGATGTTTTCCCAGCGGGAGCTCTGCTCCCTCTTGGCTTGGTCAGCTTTTCCATGACAAATCCCACTGCCCTGGCAGGAAACATCCCTCTAGCAGGAACTTTATAGGGTGATGATGAGCACAAAAACTCCCTGGGACTGACGCTGGACATTAAAGGATTTGCCTTGGGAGATGAAATTCAAAGAGCTTGTTTTGGGGTTTCTACTTGTTTGGGGTGTTTGCTTTTTTAACTTCTTTGAGGTTTTTCAAAGTGGTTTGTTCCTTTTCCACTTGGAGAAGCTGTTGGTGTCCTGGCTTGAGTGGCTCCCAAACGAGCTGGTTCCGGCTGAGGGCAGGAGCTCGGTGGCACGGACACAGAGCAGCTCCTGCTCACACAGGAACCTCCATCCTCTCACAGCAGCACAGGGCCGAGCCTGGCACAGGGCAGGACACCCTGGCAATGCTCACGGGCCAGGGCAGGGGCTGGACAGGAGCACCTGCGAGCCCAGGGAGGCGGTGGCTGCCCCACGGCAGAGACCCTTCCTCTGCTCCCCCTTTCTGCCTCCCTTTGCCAGGGAAGGGAGCACACCGGGCTGCGCAGGCAGGTCTTGGCACGACATCCCGCTCCCAGTGGGGCTTCCTTGTTCCCCTGCACCCTCTGGGGTGGCCGGAGGGCAAAAAATCCAATCCAGCTTTCCGCGGTTTAGTTAATTTGCGAGTGGCAGACTCCCAGCAGGCTTTGTGCTGGAAAGGGCAGAGCCCATCCAATTCCACTCCTGCCATGGGCAGGGATGCGTCCACAGCCCAGGCTGCTCCAAGGCGGCCTTGAACACTTCCAGGGACGGGACACTGATGAAATCAAGTGATTGTTCTTGGCAACAGCTGCTTTATCTGCCCCAGGTAGTTGATCCCAAACCTCGGGGTGAAGCAGACACAAACCAGGAAACCCCTGGAGCAGCAGCCGGGCCTTCCGGGCAGCCAGCGCAGCCAGTTACTGCTTGTAATTAACTCCAGCAAGCAAATCTCCTCTAAATCAATCATAGCTTGACTAATAAATAAGTCTTGGCTCAATCACTACCTGCAGAATGTGTAGACAAGGCTGAGTGTCTCTGATTTGTCACTTCCTTGCGCTGGACTGGGCAATCACGGATTGACGGCAGGAGGGACACCGGGATCCGAATGTGATGCATTATTTAAAACTTCAGGGATAATAAAATTCTGGAGGAGACTTAGCCCATTAGCTCAGCGTCCCCACTGACATTTCTCCCACTGTATTAGGCGCTGTGTTAATGATTTTATATTGCCTTCTGACTCCCCACTCATTTTTCTTTGTCTTTTTGTCATTTTAATGGGGCAGTGGAACATGTTCCACAGCGACATCCCAGCGGCCGGAGCCTCCGTGGCCCCTCGGAGCAGAGCACACACCCCTGGATTGACACAGCTCCTCTGGACCCTCCGGTCCCACCTCAGCATCGCACGTGCCTTTAATTCCAGGGCCATGTACTTTAATCTGATGACTAATTCCAGGAATCTGTCACTCCATAATGGGCTGAGCCCCCCGGGATGCGCCAGGGAGGTCGTGCTGGGTCTAGCGCTGAGACGCACAGCTGGGAGGATCCTGTGGAGTCTCAGATGAGAGTGAAGCTGGCTAGAACGCCCTCATTAACTCACTAATTGTGGGGTATTTGTAAAAGCCAGAAAATTTCCTGGAAATGCAGGAAAGGGAGGGAGTAGCCCAGCCAGGGGACTCCATGGGAGGGGGTACAGACCCTAACCCATAGATCTGCTCCCATCCCCACTGTCACTGACGTGGAGCTGCTTCCTCGGGGGAAAGGAGCTGTGTGAACTCAGCACGTGCTGAGAAACCCAGTGGAGCAATAGGAGAGAGCTCCCGGCTGAGCTAGGAATGCTGGAGGAATGCTGGCAGGGCCAAGGCCTTTGCAAAGGGGTGGCACTCCCGAGGTCCGAGCCCCCGGAGCACCCGGGATTTCAGCAGGGCAAGGAGCTGAAGCACGTCCTGCGTACGGAGGAGCAGGGATGCCCCCGGGCAGGGGCGCGGGCAGTGCCACGTGGGATTGCCTTTGGCTGCCATCCCTGCTGGCTGGGCAGCCCTGGGGCCACGTCCTGAGCGAGGGATGCTCCCAGAGGGACACATCCCTGCTTTTTCCCAGCCAGGCAATGCCATGGCTCGGGTGGCACAGGGTGGAGAGGAGAGCAGGGAGCAGGAGCCGTTGGAAGGGACTGTGTCCCCTTCAGACAATGCAGCCTCGACTCATATATTTTTCATCCCAGTTGAGGGTACAGTGTCAGCCGATGACCTTTGTCACACCCCAGTGCTTTCTGGGATGTAAATTAGGGCCTTTTTTTTCCCCCATCTGGACAGATAAGACGGACTCTGACTCGCCCGTCTCAGAAGCCGATATTTATTGTGAGCCCACCGCTCCTCTCAGCAGGTGGACAAAGATAATACTGTCATTATGTGCTCAGAAAATGCTTTGTAAAATTTGGTAAAGTCCGCGAGATAACATCTGCCTCGAGGACTGCTCCGCTGTAAACAGGGCTTGGAAAAATAGCACCCACCGCTTCTCCCCGGGAATATCGATTTTTGGTGTTGGAAAGGGTCAAATTCAAATCGGCGGCACAAAGAGCGGCTGCAGCTCCCGCTTTTCACAAAGAACAAAGTGCTGCGGCGGCAGGAGCAGCGCAGGGCCGGGCCGGGGCCGGCGCCTTTCCCACGGGAGCGGGCAGCTGCTGCCCGCGGGGACCGTCCTGGCCCAGCGCCCCGCCGGGAGCCGCGGGCAGCCCGGGCTGGCGGGGGCTGCGGAGGGGCTCGGCCCCCCGGAACGCCCGGGCCACACCTGAGCCTCGGGCCGGACGCGGGCAGCTCGCTCCTGAGCTGGGACGGGCGGGACAGGGTGCGCGGGAGGAGGGAGACCTGCCCGGCTGCCCCTGCGCCTCACCTGGCAGCCAGCCGGTGACGGTGCCATTTCGCTGCCTGGCGCCGCAGGGCCAAAGGCTTTCCCCGGCTTTC
>VXBQ01008320.1:31029-77083 GCA_013400175.1 Phainopepla nitens
GGCTTTGTGCTGGAAAGGGCAGAGCCCATCCCATTCCACTCCTGCCATGGGCAGGGATGCGTCCGCAGCCCAGGCTGCTCCAAGGCGGCCTTGAACACTTCCAGGGACGGGACACTGATGAAATCAAGTGATTGTTCTTGGCAACAGCTGCTTTATCTGCCCCAGGTAGTTGATCCCAAACCTCGGGGTGAAGCAGACACAAACCAGGAAACCCCTGGAGCAGCAGCCGGGCCTTCCGGGCAGCCAGCGCAGCCAGTTACTGCTTGTAATTAACTCCAGCAAGCAAATCTCCTCTAAATCAATCATAGCTTGACTAATAAATAAGTCTTGGCTCAATCACTACCTGCAGAATGTGTAGACAAGGCTGAGTGTCTCTGATTTGTCACTTCCTTGCGCTGGACTGGGCAATCACGGATTGACGGCAGGAGGGACACCGGGATCCGAATGTGATGCATTATTTAAAACTTCAGGGATAATAAAATTCTGGAGGAGACTTAGCCCATTAGCTCAGCGTCCCCACTGACATTTCTCCCACTGTATTAGGCGCTGTGTTAATGATTTTATATTGCCTTCTGACTCCCCACTCATTTTTCTTTGTCTTTTTGTCATTTTAATGGGGCAGTGGAACATGTTCCACAGCGACATCCCAGCGGCCGGAGCCTCCGTGGCCCCTCGGAGCAGAGCACACACCCCTGGATTGACACAGCTCCTCTGGACCCTCCGGTCCCACCTCAGCATCGCACGTGCCTTTAATTCCAGGGCCATGTACTTTAATCTGATGACTAATTCCAGGAATCTGTCACTCCATAATGGGCTGAGCCCCCCGGGATGCGCCAGGGAGGTCGTGCTGGGTCTAGCGCTGAGACGCACAGCTGGGAGGATCCTGTGGAGTCTCAGATGAGAGTGAAGCTGGCTAGAACGCCCTCATTAACTCACTAATTGTGGGGTATTTGTAAAAGCCAGAAAATTTCCTGGAAATGCAGGAAAGGGAGGGAGTAGCCCAGCCAGGGGACTCCATGGGAGGGGGTACAGACCCTAACCCATAGATCTGCTCCCATCCCCACTGTCACTGACGTGGAGCTGCTTCCTCGGGGGAAAGGAGCTGTGTGAACTCAGCACGTGCTGAGAAACCCAGTGGAGCAATAGGAGAGAGCTCCCGGCTGAGCTAGGAATGCTGGAGGAATGCTGGCAGGGCCAAGGCCTTTGCAAAGGGGTGGCACTCCCGAGGTCCGAGCCCCCGGAGCACCCGGGATTTCAGCAGGGCAAGGAGCTGAAGCACGTCCTGCGTACGGAGGAGCAGGGATGCCCCCGGGCAGGGGCGCGGGCAGTGCCACGTGGGATTGCCTTTGGCTGCCATCCCTGCTGGCTGGGCAGCCCTGGGGCCACGTCCTGAGCGAGGGATGCTCCCAGAGGGACACATCCCTGCTTTTTCCCAGCCAGGCAATGCCATGGCTCGGGTGGCACAGGGTGGAGAGGAGAGCAGGGAGCAGGAGCCGTTGGAAGGGACTGTGTCCCCTTCAGACAATGCAGCCTCGACTCATATATTTTTCATCCCAGTTGAGGGTACAGTGTCAGCCGATGACCTTTGTCACACCCCAGTGCTTTCTGGGATGTAAATTAGGGCCTTTTTTTTCCCCCATCTGGACAGATAAGACGGACTCTGACTCGCCCGTCTCAGAAGCCGATATTTATTGTGAGCCCACCGCTCCTCTCAGCAGGTGGACAAAGATAATACTGTCATTATGTGCTCAGAAAATGCTTTGTAAAATTTGGTAAAGTCCGCGAGATAACATCTGCCTCGAGGACTGCTCCGCTGTAAACAGGGCTTGGAAAAATAGCACCCACCGCTTCTCCCCGGGAATATCGATTTTTGGTGTTGGAAAGGGTCAAATTCAAATCGGCGGCACAAAGAGCGGCTGCAGCTCCCGCTTTTCACAAAGAACAAAGTGCTGCGGCGGCAGGAGCAGCGCAGGGCCGGGCCGGGGCCGGCGCCTTTCCCACGGGAGCGGGCAGCTGCTGCCCGCGGGGACCGTCCTGGCCCAGCGCCCCGCCGGGAGCCGCGGGCAGCCCGGGCTGGCGGGGGCTGCGGAGGGGCTCGGCCCCCCGGAACGCCCGGGCCACACCTGAGCCTCGGGCCGGACGCGGGCAGCTCGCTCCTGAGCTGGGACGGGCGGGACAGGGTGCGCGGGAGGAGGGAGACCTGCCCGGCTGCCCCTGCGCNAGCGTCGGCGTCAGAGATGCTGGCTCAAAAGCCGGGAGAGAAACACTGGAGGGAACCTCGGGGCTGTGGGGTGTGTCCCTGGTGTGTCCCGTCCTCTGGCACCGCGACTGGGCACCTCTGCTGTGTCCCAGCATCCGCCAGCAGGGCACGTATCCCAGACGCGCTTTGGGCACCCACGCGCGTCCCAGCAGAGCGACTCGGCTCTCCTGTTTCCCGTTTCTGGTGCAAATCCCAAATCTCAAGTCCCCGCTTGCTGGGTGTGAACCAGGCCCCTGCATTGCAGCACCACCCCACAGCAAAGGGTCCTGGAGCGCTGACAGCATCGTGGCAGCTGTGGAAATTCACCATCCGAGCTCCTGTCCCTCGGGAATGCCTTGGACAGCCCCTGGTCTAACGGGAAGCAAAAGCCTTGGCAGCAGAAGTGGCACAGGCGGCGGCTGCTGCTTAAAGGAAAGGGTTTTACCCAAGGAGCACGTGGCAGCTCCAAATGCCCCCATCCACACGCCATTATTTATTCACATTCCCATTGTACAGACTGGAGGCTCGGACCAGACACTGGGCGCTCCCTGCCCTCATCCCTGGATGGATGTGGGAACAGCAGCACCCAGAGAGGGTCCATCTTTCACCTCCAAATCCCTAAGCACTGCTGCCACAAAGCCTGGCGAGGGGGTTTAAGCTGTTTCAAAATCCATCTCCCTGCTCATTATTATGCTGGGCAATTTTTCATTCATCGGGAATCTACGGCAGCATTTTAATGTGAGAAGCTCCCTGCTCTGTTTCTCTTCCCCTGAAGAAAAATAGCTTAATTTCTGCAGTTTGATAGATTTTCCTGAGCCTTCAAAAGGTAGAGAAAGACTCTTGAAAATCGGTCGTTGAACTATCCACAGGCATTTTATAATGGCCGTAAATAGGCCTGGACTGAATAGCTCTCCAGGCATCAGCTTGAATGGTGTCCTTGACACTGTTATTATTATCCCCGTGGAGAAGAAAAGGGAAAAAAGAAAGGGAAGGAAAGTCTGGGAGCCTCTCCACACTGCAGTTGGTGTGTCTCTAGGCTAGAAGAGCTAAATCCCCCCCTTGCTGCATCTACACCCCTGGAGATGCTCTGGTTTTCACTTCCCAGAATTGTCATAGATTTAATGGAATTTCCTGTATTAAAAAAAAAAAAATCCAGGAACTTGAGAAACTTTGTAAATTCCAGAGCAAATGAAGTACAAGAACTTTGGGGGAATTTATTTTCTGCCTTTTTGCCCCTTTGCCTACTTAAACCCATAGTTGGTTTCCATCAGGGAATTACTTTTGTAACTTCCAAGCTGTCATGCCCCACTGCTCTTTGCTGAGGAGCAGCCTCTGAACCCCAGTTTTGAGGGGGTTATTTTTTCAGGGTAACCATTTGCAGCACCTCAACACATCACCACAGAGCAGCTCGAGAGGTTTCCAAACCCCATTTGGACCCTTCACCACTACATCTTCCAACGCCTCCACTGAACCTGTTCCTTTCACCTTAGATCCTGTGGGATTATGTCACCAGAGACGCTGCAGAAAAGCTCGAGGTTAATCAGCAAGAACAATTTTCTCAGCTTAAATAAAGTGCTTTCATTTCTTGAAAGCCACTCGAGTTTTTCCAGCCCCCTCACAAAGCAAAAATAGCGTGTCCTAGAAATGTCACCAGCGTATGGATTTCTCCATATGGAAAACGAGCACAGTGATGGGCCATGTCTCTCCTGGAGCAGCCTCAGAGCCCCCCCACCATGTGGTGATGTTCTGCCAGGGTGTGGGCTGTGCTGAAAGTCAGAGCATTCCAGAATGGGTTGGGAAGGACCTCAGAGCCCACCCAGTGCCACCCCTGCCATGGCAGGGACACCTCCCACTGTCCCAGGCTGCCCCAAGCCCTGTCCAGCCTGGCCTGGGACACTGCCAGGGATCCAGGGGCAGCCCCAGCTGCTCTGGGCACCCTGGGCCAGGGCCTGCCCACCCTGCCAGTCCTAATTCCCAATATTCGGAATTCCTAATTCCCAATATCCCATCTAAATCATCTCCAGGAGGGGTCTCAGCAGAGCAGAGGGGGACAATCCCCCTCCCTCATCCTGCTTCCTGTTGCTGGTGCCAAGGCCAGGACACTCTCTGAGCTCTGGGAGCTGCTCTGCCGGGTCCCCACGTGTGATCCCCGATTCCTGCGCAGCTGGGTATCCCTCCTGCTGGGAATGGTGATCTGCCCTGCATCCCACACCCTAAAACATCCGCGGGGCAGATCCACCGCGACTCAGTAGCCGAGCCTGAGGGCTGCTCCTTATCCCTTTCGCTTCCTGTGGGGGCTAAACTAGAATAAATCTGCGTTCTACCCCTTGTCCCGTGCTCAAACACGAGAAACAGCTCGGCCCGGGGCTGGACGCGGTCCCGGCTGCGGGAAGAGTGGAGAGCACAGAGCACGGCACTGAGGGCTCTGCCAGCCGCTGCTTCATCCCCGCCGCGTCCTCGGGGACCCGCCCGGTCCCTCTGCGTGCTCTGGGATGCGCTGGGGCCCCAGCACGTCCCCAGCAGCTGATGGAGGCGCTCCCCCCACGACACCCCGCAGCGCTTGGCAGCGTGGCCGCCCTTCCCGGCACCGCCGCGCTAATTGCTCGGGCTCGTTAGCGAGCGACAGCCGCCCGCCCCCAGCGCCGCTCTCCGGAGGCTCCTCGGCTGCCTTTCCTGGAAGTGTTTCCTCCTCGGGCCCCTGCAGTTCCGCGTCCATCCATAATTGATGCCAGGGTGGGATTTCTCGCCGCGCTGGTGGGACCGGCGCTGGGATCTGGGTGGAACGCTGGACCGCATCCTGTGTGATCCCACCCATGAGCTCCCCGCCGGGCCGGTTTTCGGGATGGGGCTCGTTTGGATGGAAACCTGCCCTCTGTGAGCTCGTTAGCAGGGATGAGCTTCATCCCGAGGCGTGCAAGTGCCGTGGCCAGCACTGGAGCCTCCTTCCCCCTCCCAAACCCACCGGGACACGCGGCTGGCAGCCCCCGCTGTCCCAGGAAGGTGGCTTGGGACGGATTCTCAGCCCTGCCAATCTCCTGGCTTGCTGGGAAACCTGAAGTCCCCGACCCAAACTCTGTATTTAATGGCCCACCCAGTGGTTACATAATTCCCAGCTCCGGGCTCGGTGCAGCAATGAGCAGTTTTGAAGCTCTGGGTTAATTGTCTCCCTCCTCGGCAGCGCAGGAGAACAGACAGAGCAGGCACGAAATGAATCCCACAAAACCACAGCTGACAGGTTTAAAAATCTATTTTCCTGCAAGGAACTACGGGAAGGACGGGTGATTAATGAAGACTATGAAGAAAAGGTTTTATCCAGCAGATTAATTTCAACGGGTGTTTAAATCCTTAGCGGAGTTGGACAAGATGCTCCGAGGAGAAGCTGGGGGGGGCTCCCTGGGCTCTCGCCTTTCCCAGCTCTGTCGCCTTACCTGGATCCGCCTCCCTGCCCGGCTGCGCTGCCCCTCCCAGCAGGGCACGGCGTTCCGAACCAGCCGTGCTCTGCAGCCCAGGGCTCCGTGTCCCCCCGGCAGTGGCTGCCTGCCCCCGTTCCCCCCGGGCACCCCCTCTGGCTGCGGCTGCTCCAAGCAGCTGGGGTGGAATTTGTGGGAATTCTTAACTTCAAGTGTTGAAGCACCATTAGGAATAGAGTTGGCCCCTGTTCTGAACAATGCAGTGTTTTACAAAAAAAAGGGAATATTTGTTACCTTCCATGTGTGCTTTTTGCTGCAGAGACAATCAAGCAGAGCAGCAGAAGGAATATGGTGTAGATGGAGGGCAACCATTTCCAGCTTTCATATTCAGGGAGAAATGAATTATCCAAACCTCCAGTTTGAGAGAAAAACATTTTAATAACTTTTAATCCCTCAGGACCCGGACCCCTGACCTGGAACCCACGACCTTCCACGGGACAGGACGGCGCAGAGGGCTGCTGGTTTGCAGCAAGCCTTTCCCTGATTCCAGCAAGTGCTGCCCAGGTAAGCTTCGCTGCCGGCTGTCGCTCCGGGTGGGCTCCAAATTCATCCTGAAAGAGGTGACCTGCACCCTCCTGAGTCCCTGCATGGCTTGGCTTGGAAAGGACCTTGAAGAGCATCCAGTTCCGACCTCCTGCATGCTGGGATTTTGGGACAGGTGGGTCTGGAGCTGGAGCTCCCACTCCCTCCCACAGAGAATAATTCCCAGTAGGGGCAGGGGGAATGCATAAGCTGTTCCTGACAGGCAGTCAGTGCCTCTGAGTCCACACGTCCCGTTTATCCTCCTTCCCAATCCCCCCCGTCATGCATCTGACAGAATTCCAATAGGGAACTCCAATAGGGAGCCGCTATCCTGTGCTGTCCCTGCCATGGATGGAACTGGCTGAGCTTTAAGGTCCCTTCCAGCCCAAACCACTCCAGGATTCTATGCCCTCCCTTCAGCCAGTGCTCCAGGAGCAGGTGGGTGGCTCTGGAGAACTGACAACTACAGAAAATTGACACCGAAAGGAGCAATCACAGCAGCAGCGGCTGCAGCTCTTCCCATTTCCCCAGGCAAACCTTCCCCCGGGACTGTGTGCGCCTGACCCTAAACCTTGCCCATTTTCCAAGCCAATGCACTTGATGGGAACTCATCTCTGCGCTCCCCACGGCGGGACACGGCCGCTTTTGGCTCAGCTGAATCCCTGAATCACTTCACAGATTGCATTTGGACTCTGCTGGGGTTTGCTCCCGTTCCTCCCAGCTCAGCACACATCCTCCCCTATGGAACACTGTTCTGTTACCCTCAGGAGGACAGGGATGTGTTAGCTGTAAAACAAACCCATTTGGGGAACAGCTCGGGAACCGATGCCTGAACTCGGCCTTCTCCGTGTTTCGTACGAATCCATCAGGCCGTGTCCCAGCCCAGGCTGTGGGAAGGGGCTGGAGTGGGGGGCACTGCTGGGAAGTGGGGGCAGCCACGGACGAATGACACAACTGTTGGGATGAAGAGCTGGGCCAGCCCCTGCTCCTGCTGCGCTGCCCCAGGCAGGGGGGTGTTTCCCACCTCAGTGTGTCCCACTGCCCCAGAGGAATTTCTCTCGGTCTCCATGTGGAAAACAGACCTGTGCTGGACAAACGCCCCAGGAGGGGCAGGGCAACCCCTCTGGCACCCTGGGACCATCCCACTCTCCATCCTCCTCTCTCCTGCCTCTGCATTTTAATCCATTTTGCGCCCGAATCTATTGTTTTATAAAAAAGCCAAATTAAACCTTGCAAGGTGTGCAGATTCCAGCATCACTTCCAAACTGGAAGCATTGGTTTCCTTTCACTGTGTTGTAAATGGTAAGTAGCTCTGCAGGAGTGAGTAAATGCCTGTTTAAGGTTATTTACATCAATAAATAAATATTTACCCCGTTTTAAGCGTCTCAAGTCCTTTGCAAACAGGTTTCCAATTTACAAAAATCAATTAAAATCTGATATTAGAATGCACCAGCCCATGGTGATGTTCCCGGAGATGTCACTCAGCCTCCATTCCAAGCCCCACATCAGCATTCCAAAAGCTCTGCTGCTGAAAGAGCAGAAAGTTTCACCTTTTAATTTTTCATAGCGGATTAATTTTTAATTTTCAGACATCAGAGAGAGGGGGAAGTTCCCCAGGAGCCTCTCTTGCTTCAAAGCGCGCTCCAGGCAACCGCTGGATTGAGTGTCAATTTATCACACTGGAGGCTCCCATCCAGATTTTTCCTGATTTTTTTTTTTCTTTTGTTCAGACAAAAGTATTAATGCTGGTGAAGTTTTCTGAAAGCTGGGAACAGCCTGGACAGAAGCCAAGCCTCTTTTCCTGCCTCCTCAGCTCCCTGGAAGCATGGTGAGCTTCCAGGTGGAAGAGCTGGGGGCTGCTCCATATGGGACCCTGGGTGTTCCATGATCCTGAACTGAGGCTGCAGCACTGGAGCCAAACAATGGCTCTGTGCAGGGGAACACACCCAGGGCAAACCCAGCAGAAAGAGTGGCCCTGAGCACACAGAGAGCAGGAGGGGATGGCTCCAGGTGTCCCCATGGCTTCTCTGGGCTGTCACTGCCATTGCAGGAGATGGCAGCAAGCTCTGAGCTCCCCTTTGTGTCTCCCCCAGCTGTGATGCTGTGGGTTTGGGAATTCTCCAGGCTCTGCTCCATGACCTCTGGTGTTTGGCTTTGCCCAGAGCCACCTTGAGGTGTCAGGTGTTAAAAATTACTCTGCTGCCCTCCCTCTCTGCGCTGCCGGAGCATCCCGGCCTTGTCACAACATATCCTCCACTTAGAGCTTGGAAGAATTTCCCTCCTAGCTCTCAGCTACTGATTTTCCAAGGCTCAGCTCTGCCCTGCAGCTGCAGTGGAAGAGAGGCTTCTACAAGCAGTGCCTGTGCCCTGTCCCTCCCTGGATCCCAACTGGCATTGCCCCCCCAGCCGCCAGGAACAGAGGCTGAGCACATCCACACTCTGACAGGGGAGAAGTCCCACTGTTCCTGCTGGGTTTTTGTCTGGAGGCTGATCAGATAATTCCTGGCCTGCTCCAGGGCATCCCATGGCCCAGGGGCTTCATCTGCAGGCCAATGGCAACAATTCCTTAAAAACAGTGCACAGCCCAGATTCCAGCCCAGAGACAGTGCAATACGGTCAATTTACTTACTGCAGTTACTTCCTCTGGGGGGGAATTCACCTCTGCTCTGGAGCCAGCCTGGCAGAGCTGGGGCTGCTCACCTGCACCAGAGAAGGCTCCAGGGAGAGCTCAGAGCCCCTGCCAGGGCCCAAAGGTGCTCCAGGAGAGCTGCAGAGGGACTGGGGACAAGGCATGGAACAAGATGACCCTTAATATCCTTCCAACCCAGACCATTCCAGGATTCTGCTCTCATTCCCAAGGAAACGGGAGAAATTTCTTAAAGAGTGAAAGATTCCTGATGACTGGGCAAAGAACCATCAGCAGGAGATCACTGACAGCCATGAAAACCAACACATTTCAGTCCAGTTTTATTCCACAAGCATGTTTACACCAGGGATTTTAATCCATGGAGCAGGGAGCGGAGCTGTGGAAAAGCAGACACTGGAACCATCACACGGTGACTTCATCACCCCCCTGTGAGCCAGGTGTCCCTCTGGGGCACTCGGAAGCTGCCATGGAAGCCAGGGACACCTCCACACGTACGGGGACGAGGCCAAACACAGCACGGAAAGCTCACAGCGGAACAGCGGGATCGGGAATGGCCACTGGGACAGACCAACCTCCCAGCAGCGTGTGCTCAACATTCCCAATGGTCTGAGCCTCCTGCTTTTGAACTGACTTGTAACAGCACATCGATATGGAGCTTCTGGGCTGCAAAGCCCACCTGGGCACTACACAAATAACCCAAATCGGAATTAAGCAAATTTAGTTTCTCTTTTGGAGCCATGTGACAAATCAACTCCTTCGTTTCTGGACTCCCAAGTACCATTTTTAGCTTAGCAGGTAGTGCCAGTCTCAGGTCGGAGCTCTGCAGCCAAGGAAAAACTGCACAAACAGATACTGAAATAAAAGAGGATTTGAGAGATTTTTTCTCTTCCCCATGAGCAGAAACCAGCGAATTTTACACAAAATATTCCACAAAATCAGATATGTAAGAAGGAAACACAGTCACAGCGAGCGTCACATAGGAATATTCCTACTGAAGGAAATATTTCAGTACATCCAGTCAATAACTAATTTTTTCCATAATTTTGATAATTTTTCCGTTCAAAATGGCCCCCTTTGTCCATTATTTAAATAAATACCTGCACTGGTGGCAAAAACCACCTTTCTATATAAATACTGCTTTTTTCCAAGTCTGCCATTTAACAGGATTTTTAAATTATTTATTTACAAGTGGACTATCATTTTTCCTTCCGGCCTGGGCACAGCAGCGCTTCCAATCCCCTCAGGAATGGAGACGTCACCCCCTTGGGATCTGCAGCCAGGCCAGGCCCCTCAAACTCCAGCCCCCATTCCCAGGCAGGTACCTGGCTCGGGGGCATCCCCCACCAGCATTCCAGGGTCACCGGGAGAACGTCCATGTAAACACGAGCCTTTTTGGTAAACACTGAGATTCCGGGAGGCTCCCAAGGGAAGGGGTTGGGTGACATCCAGCGCGGAGGGGCCGGGCTCAGCCGGGCTCCCGCCGCTGCGGCTCGGGACGAGGAACGGCCACACGCGGAGCGGCCCTGCGCCCTCTTCCTCCTGGAGGCAAGGACGAGCTGTCAGTGCCACCAGCCGGCCACCAGGGACGGGCTGAGCCCGCGGGTCCCGGCAGGATCCTCTGGATGGCCAGGAGGAGCCCCCAGCCCCGCTCCCAGCCCCGCCCCGGGGCCCCTGGCCCACCTAGACCATGAAGCGGTGCTCCTTGCCGTCGTGGGCCATGAGGATGATGTTGCGGTTGGAGGTCCAGATGAGCCGGGCCAGCCGCAGAGCGTTGTGGGAGCCGGGGGACGCCGGCTGCACCGGCGGCACCTGGTAGGTCTTGACGCAGCGCAGCTGGGGCGCCGAGTTGAGCATCCCAATGCTTCCCAGAAGAGAGGTGTTCATCTGTGGAGACACCCTGGCTGAGCCCCGGGCTCCCAGAGGGTCAGCGCCGCGGGGCACACCCGGAGCTGCTCCCGAATTCCCACAGAATCCCAGAAAGCACCAGGAGCGACGCTCTGAAACCCAGCGAGAGGCCGTGCTGAAGGATCGGGGAATGGTTTGGGTGGGAAGGGACCTGGGAGCTCATCCAGTCCCACCCATCCATCCCCACTTCCCACTAGGTTCTCCAAGCCCTGTCTAACCCGGCCATGGACGCTTCCAGGGATCTGCTGGGTTCCACTCTTGGGAAGCACTGCTGGTGCCAGCTCCAAATTCTGAAAACCGAGATTCTCCAACCCAACCCCTTGGGACATCGCTCTCCACATCCCCCACGTGCATGGCAACCCTAGGATTTCTGTCCCCAGGAAAGCCTGGCAAACCCCGGGGTATATTATTGCTGTGGCCAGAATCCTGAGCAGTCCCGGCCACCTTGTCCCGGCTCTCCTCGGCAGCGGAGTGCTGTCAGGGGTGTAAATCACAGCATCCACAGCCGGCAGCGTGCGGGCCCTGCTGACACTTCCACAATTTAAATCATCTTGAGTAATAACCCTTTTAGGATGACTAATGTTCCTGATTTTCCTGCATTAATAATTGTGCCAAACAGGACATGGAAGGGAAAAATCACCAGCGCACGAGGTCACATTTGAGAACTACAAGGAGGATTTTTAACCCCTTATGTTTGGGTTGGAAGGGATTTTCAGGATCATCTCATTCCACATCCCTGCCATAGGCAGGGTCACCTTGCACTAGTCCGGGCTGCTGCAAGCCCAATCCAGCTGTGACCTTCTCTTCCTTGGGATTTTTTTCCCCTGCTGAAGCAATTTAATGCGTGAAATGAAGGGATGAAGTCCCAGTCCTGAGGTTGCTGATGCTGTGGCCCAGAGGGAGGGCTGGGAAGGTGTCCTCACCTGCCAGAAGCAGAGGTGGCTGTCAGAGTTGGAGTATGTGGCGAGGTACCGGCCGTCGGGGGCAAAAGCCACAGCAGTGATCGGGCCCTTGTGGCCATGGATAGTCTGGGAATAGGGGAGAGAAGAGGAATGCGGGAGATCCGTGAGCTGGCAGCCCGAAAAACAAGAGCACCCCCTGGAAATGCCTCCCCAGTGAGCTCCCCTCCCACAGCAGCACCCCCACAAAGGATCAAAAAGCCCAAGTCTGTATTAAAGCCAAGATGCCATGTGATTTTCTCCTGGACATTCCCATTTCCTACTGGATCAGCATTAGCAGTGTTCCTGTGCCCACCCCCAGCTTATTAAAAGCCCTGCTCAGTGTGTGCACCTGAAATAAGCCTGATATATTAAGAATCCATTAATATATTAATTTATTCCTCATGGAAAAGGTGAGTGAACCCCAAATCTCTCTCTTTAATGGGATCCCCACAGATAATTAGCTGATCCCACATTTAGCCCCATCCTACTCTTTAGCACTTAACAAGCATGGAATACTTGTCAATAAAATATGTTTTGGTGAGACAAAGGTGGAAATCAATAGGAGCAGCACACTTGTTGCCCTTTTTACTCCTGGAATGCGTTCCAAGAAGTACAAGTCCTTCAGGGAATCCAGCTGCTTTGTTATTTAAAGGAAGTACTGCTCTAATTGACGCTAATCCTTTCCAGCCCGGATTTCTGTGGTGCTAGCTTGTGTTTTCCATGAGGAAGTGAAGCAAAGCCAGATCGCTGCTGCTCATTCCACATACTGCAAGTTACCCCATCCAGTTGTATGAACACACAGTGGAAATCCTGGGAAAACCTGTGTGATACCACTTTGGAAAAGTCTTAATTCTGTCCGACAAGGACGGTGGGACCAAATGCAGCTGCTTCCAGCTTCCCTCTGCCCAGGTTTTTAATAGGAAGAGGATGCTCCTGGGAGCCTACCGGCCTCCTGCACCTGCCCCCCTGCACCAGAGCACGCACTCGAGCTACTCCAACAGCCTATTCCCAAGTACAGTGTTTGGGAAAGTCTCCCCTGAACTCCAATATTCCACCAAAGGTGACCTAAAAAACCACGTCGGATCCATTTTGTATTAATAAATGCAGCAGAATGCCTATTTTAAATGGATAATGTCCTCCTGGAGACACCCGCTATTAATATCTGATCCCCCTTATTATCTGATATTTATCATTCCAAATCCCAGGGGTTCCTTAGGGCACAAATTCCTGCACTGGGAAAGCAGCACTGCCCTTCCTGTGCCCAGCCTGGGGACCCTTAACCAGGCCCAGGGAACCACTAGCTCCAAGCTTTGCACAGGGTACCAAGCACCCAGGGCACTGAAGGAGGAGGCGACCCTGGAACCCCTTCCCGGGTGAAAGTGGAGCCACGGATGAAATGCCGTGGAGAAGAGAAAGTAAAAATGTTCTTACCAAGAAATCCCTAGCTTTGAAGCAATGTAAGGAAAATCTCTATCAACTCACATCAGTTTCAGCACCCTTAATCATTTAATTTAATAAATAAATTAATGAAAATCCCTTAGTCTGTTATTTGGCACATTTAGAAGAGGCCTCTGGCCTATCCAGTTAAGGTTACACTCAGTAATTACCTTTTCCCTGATATTTAGGGATGTGGTTTCCAGTGACCAGGTTTTCCTGCCTCACCTGGACTTGGAAATGCAGGTGTGAACTGCAGGATAAACACCTTTAAAAGTACTGTTTTAAAGAACGGCATCTTTTACTTTGTAATTAATTAAGCCAAGCTACGATTCATTCCAAATGGAATATTAAATCCTTTTCTGCCTTCCACATAAATCAAACTTTGCCAAGGCATGCAGGACTGAAATAAAATCAGCCCTGCACAATCCAATTAATGCTCAGATTGCTGGGATTTTAATTCTGGAAGGACCCAGGACCAAACATTATTGATTCCAGCCAAGGCTTAAAAGTAGTTTCTGCTTTGAAATAAAGCAAAAATAACTTATCTTTCTCTTTAATCTTCTGGTGCAAATGACCCAGGTTTAGGTACAAAAATTACATGTATTTCTGAAATGCAGCTCTAAATATTTATGATGAATCCCAAGATTTAATCAATAAAACCGGAATATTTCAGAGTCTCTCCTTATAGACCCAAATACGTTCCTAAAGGAAAAGAAGATAATTAAATAACCTGTACTGAGGAATTAATTGGGGGATTTTGGGCCCCAGACTCTGGTACTCAGCAAGAATTTATCTAGGAAAATATTAATATTTTCCCATCATCCCACAATCAACTATCAGGTAGCCTAAAATTCAGTTACCTGCAATCTCCCTCTCCAGTCCTATTCTAGTGTTTAATTTGATACAAAAGAGCATTTCATACCATCAGTATTTTCCTGTGTTACTGCACCTCTAAGTGCAGGATTTTTAACTGTGTGCTAATAATTAGGAATCTTACACAAATTATTAATAATTTGGCTGGAATTTAATATATTTCAGTGCTTAATTGGGCAAACAGAGCTTGTGCTCGACGATACCTTAATCCTGTCGCCTAATCCTTTTAATATTGTTATAAATTAATTCTAGCTGCAATTATTAATCCAAATGGTTTCTTTTGGGATAAAAATTGCCATTTGTGCTTAATCCTGTGTGTTTGGCTTACGCCTGTGGCCCTGGAGTTTAAAGCTGGGAAAACAAAGGGCACATTTCCAGGTGGAGCTGCTGCTCTCGGAACTGTTTTCCAATTCCCTGTCAACCATCAATTATCTTTATCAAATCCCAGGATCTCATCTCAGCCCTGATCAAGATGGAGCCTTATTTGAGCAGGACTGCGGCGCTATCCGTACATCAAGGCCAGAGCCAGGGAAAAGCTGGGAAGGAAGGAAGGGATCAATAGTCATCATCGGATTGTGCTGCAGCTCAGGAGGGTGGAAGGTGCTGATGGAAGCTCCACCTGGTTTTTGGGAAGCTGCTCAAGTTTAACCTTTGCCTTACCTGAGGTCTGGGACTCTGCTGAAGGCAGCTGTGCGTACAAGAGTGCTCCAAATCCTGCTGGAATGGCTGGAGAGCCATCCCACCCACCAGTCCTCTGGGATTAGGCACAGCACCACCACATCCCCCTGCCTTCCCAACAGGGAGAATCACACCCAGCCCAAAGTGGCAACCCACGGGAGGGAAAGTCACCAGCGAGGATCTGCCTGTTTAAAGGCAAGCAGCTTCCTGCGACCCAGGATGAAAGTGGGATGAGATAAAATACCAGGATAAAATCACACATCAGCCTTGTGGGGCACTTGGATCCTCCCCGGGTGTGGAGGGGACTCAACATCTCCTGGGGGTCTGGGAAATCCTTGTACAGAGCCCTCACCTTGCACCTATCCACAGAAATTCGATGCATTTAAAGAGTTCAAATAACCTGCTCCCAAACACACTGCTTCTCCAGCCACAGAAAGCACTGCACGGATCCAACTGCAAATAGTCCAGCAATTTCTCTCCAAAATTATAATGAAGTTCAGCTAGTTTTTTAAGGAATTCTGAGCTTCAGAATGGAATCCCTATAATCTCTGTGAGGGAATATGTGAGGGGGAATATGGAGGAGGAATGTGTGAGGGGGAATATAGAAGGCTGTTGCTGCCATGTGGGACAGAACCCGAGTGCAGGGCATGGATCCTCCTTGGAAGGGGGGACAAACCTGTCTCCCAACTGGCTCCTAGAGGGAAAAGCTCTCGCTGAGGACGAGCTGGCTTCCAGAGCCACGGAGCACTCAGCCAGTTTATTATGAGTGTCATGGAGACGAGTGAGAAATCCGGAGCCATCGGCAGTGAGCGGCTCCGGGTCAATACCTCTCCCGAGACACTGTGGGAATAATCAACACCCAGGCCCTGGGATCTCTGGGAGCTGCCAACAGCTGAAGGACAAATCAATACCGGCACGGGAAGGGCACTGCCCGGCTCCCAGCAGCACCAAAAACCCCACAGAGGCAAACACCCCAGCCGAGCCCATGTTCCACATCAGGAACAGCAGCAACACTCAGGAGACGGTTCAATAAACTCATTCGATAGCAAGAGAAGGAGAAAGAGCCTGGTTTTGATACTGAATAATGGAAAAACAGATCACAATGTTTGCGTTTGGAATAGTCATAATACGATGTACTAATACAGCAAATCTTACTCAGGGGAAACCCCATCCTAGGTAAATGCTGGTTTATTTTTTGTTAAAAAGGGGGATTTTTGATATCCATCATCCTACTGATCATTCCAAGTAATTTCTCAGTCAGTTCCTACAATCGCCTTTCTTGAAAAGATTAGAATTACCTGGAAGGGGGAAAAAACCTAAACTTAAAATGCTTTTCAGGATCCCAAAACCTCTCACAGGAAAGGAAATTAAAAACCTGAGCTTTTCTCCAATGACACAACCTTTTCAGCTGCACCATCCTCAAGTTATTCCATGTTTTTGAGCAGCCAGGAAAATCTGCTGTTGTGAGAAATTACGTATAAAATTGGATTTGGAGGCAGGAATCTGTATCCAATAGGTGGTGTTGTGCCACAGTAATTTATCTGGAGAATTTTTGTCTCTCATGAATAATAACTAAACCTGAAAAGGACCTGTCCTAATTATCCTGGGAGCGAGTCCCTTCGGTCACCTCCAGCTCTGTTTTCCACGGTTAATGTGGAAGATTATTAAGAAAAGTAAGGAACCAAGTACTGCTATTATTCCCCAGCACAGAGTAAATAATTCTGAATTGCTGGGGAAATAACTCCCAAACTTTCAGATCAGGAAATAAGCCTGAGGTTAACAATTCAGCAGCACCCGGTCGGTCCCAGGGAACGGAGCCAGCAGGACTCCATCTCCCTAAGTCCTTCACTGAACTATCGATCCCCTGGGCGCCACCCGCACCGTTCCAGCGGCTCGGCACCCAGCGGAGGCACAGCTCGCTGCTCCCCACTGCTGCCAGCAGCTCCCAGGCAGCTCCTCACCTGGCACTTGCCCGTGCGGATGTCGTAGAGGGCCACCGAGCCGTGGCGAGCCCCCACGGCGATGCGGTGACTGCGCTCGTAGTAACTCACCATGTAGAACCTGAGGGGAAAGCAGGGTGAGGCTGTGACTGAACTCATCTGGGATTCCACCGCGCAATTACCTAAGGGCTGCAACCGAGATCTGACTTGAAAATCCACTCGCTGCCGGTCTAAGGCTTGGCAATCCACACAAACAACTGCTGGTTGGTATGCTACCATGGAATCTGATCAGATTTATCTGTCAGATTTATCTATTTGGAAATAGCCCATGGATAATCACCAAGTCCCTGGACGGCCACGTGTGTATGTTCTTTGTGCTGGAACACCTCAATAAAGCTGGAAGTCAAATGGTTAAGTGCCCAACCAACACCCTGCGTGACTTCAGGGCATTCCCCGTGGAAAGGGAGGAAAGTGGAAGGAGAAATAAGCAAACTTATCAATTTTTAATGGGCATAAAGAAAAAGGAAGAGGGAAATTTGCCATCAAACACTCTCTACTCCAAAAACACCCTTGGGGTAAAGCTTGCAATAGTCCTTAACACCCAGTGTGACCACGTGGCATTTATTGGAATTTCAACTGCTACAAAATCCAAGGAATTTCAACACCTTGAAACCCAAGAGACACTAAATCCTTATTTCAAATTCAAATCCTTGGGGATATCACTGTGCTTTATCACAGGGAGAGCAGACGTGTGAAAGTGCCAACTGCATTCTGAATTACGTTGGAATTCCGCAGTTAAATTTTCCTCTACCGAAATCTGCTAAGAAAACCTGGAATCAGTCTCAAAAAACATATTTCTGAGCATATTTAGGGTTTCAAACAACCAATCTTCCAGACTTCTCTCCTGGTTTCTTGGGATTCCCAGTGCCATAGCAACTGCTTGCATGCAGGTATGAGACACGTTCTGCACTGCAGGATGGCAGCTGGGAAGAAAAGCAGGATGAAACATGGGGAAAAACCAATAAAGAATAAAAGAGAAGGAAGAAAATCCCTAGTTTTTGTGCAGGGAAAAGAGAAAATGCAGCTCGGATGCAGCCTTGCATCCTGGTGTATCCCTCCCTGAGGTGCTGACCGTCCTTCCCCTCAGTCTGCTCTTGGCACTCCTTTGATCCAAGGATTTTGCCACACATGCACACGTTACAATACAGCCTAAGGAACGCTGGGATATTAAAGGGATTAACAATGGGACGCTGTACGAGTGCTTCCACTTGGAATCTCTCCAGAGATCTCCCCATTTGCTACAACCTGATGGCAATGTCCTTTGGGCTCTGCCGTGCCATCACTGGGTGCTGGATCATTTTTACACTGGCTATCACCAGGAAATACTGCCAGCAATTGCAGAGAATTTTAAAATACTGAATCGCTATAAATATACACAGGAATAGGGAGATTGGGCACTAATTCCCATTTATCCTTCCCTTTATGTTCTAAGGAAAGCCACTTAAAGCATCAGGAAGGAGGAAGATCATCTCCATCAGTACCTAACCTGGCAACAGGATAATTGTTCTTTCCTTGAAAATATTCAATATTTTAATAGGTTATTAAATTAAAATGTAATGGCCGACAGGTGATTATTAGAATTTATTGGTTGGACCAGTTTAAGAGGATGACTGGTATATTTATCCACATTTAAAGATACTGGAAATGCTCCCATTTTATAAATCACCTTTTACTCTTTATTGTGTCACCTAAAAGACTGTTGCACTCCTAATTAAGAAATATATCCTGCTGGTGAACCTATCATTTACTTCACAGTATTTCCAGAGGAAGAGCTCACCTGCAGATGGCTGGAAAACATTCCTGAAGACCCTTTTTCTTAACTAAAGATCCTTCCAGGCAGTACATGATGATGTCCATCACCTTGGAAACAAAAATTACCATCAGTTGACAATCTGTGTTATGTTCTACAATTAAAGTTCTGAAGGTCATCCCATTCCAAACCCTGCCCCAGGCAGGGCCACTTGCCAGTAGATCAGGTTGTTCCAAGCTGTCTCCAGCCTGGCTTAGGATATTTTCCCCAACAACATGATTTATTTAATGCAATTTAAAGTTGAAGAAATGAGCTCGGTATGAAGCAGATCCTCTCCACATCCAAAGTCCCCGTGGAAAGAAACCCCCTGAGCGGAGCCAGACTCCTGGCTGGCACTGAGCCCGGGACAGGCCTCACCTCCACCAGCAGGTCCACGACGTCGGTGGGCATCTTGTCGATGAGGATCTCGACGACGCGCAGGATCTCGCCCTTGGCGCGGGCCAGCGTGCTGGTGTGGATGTTCTGCTGCGACTGCGTGTTGGCCGCCAGCGCCGTGTGCCTGTGCACCTGCGGGCAGCGGGGACACGGGCAGCGCCTGGCACTGCCGCAAGGGCCTCCGAGATCCGCGAGGGCCGCCTCGGCCCCACGGTCACCGCTCGGCCCCGGCCCTCAGCTCAGCTGGGCTCCAGCTGTGCTGTGCTCGGGCAGGCCACGCCTGGTGCACACCGAGCTCCTGGCACTGCCCCGTCCCGCCCAGCCTCCAAACCGCGGGGAAAACCCTCCTTCACCCGCCCAGCCCCTGGCTGCCCGGGAGCAGGCCCCCGGGAGCTCACCTCCTTGGCAATGGTGGTGATGAAGGCGGGCGGGCGGGCCGTGGCGATGAGGGACAGCGCGTGGCGAGCCGAGCGCGCCGAGTCGGCCGCGGGGCTCAGGGGCAGCCCCATTGTGATGCTAAACGGGAGCCACACAAAGGCAGGGACAAAGGAAAGCAGCATTAGAAATATAGAGTGAAAAGATTAGAACCAGCTTATAATGTCAGTTCAAGGTCACCGGGAGCACTCCGGCAGTTCCAATATAATGGACTCCCAACAAAGAGCAGTGATTAGGAGTCAGGGTGTTCCAGCATCAACCCCAAATCGAATAATTAACCATGAAGATTGAAAACAGTAAGTGCATCTGTCCAAAGTGGGCAAAAGGCCTTGTTAACAAATTATCTGTATGTGCTGAATACATATCACCCCACGGAGGCCCAGGCGAGCCCAGAGTGTCTTCCCAAGGATTTACGGCTTGGTCTTTTACAGTATTTTAAACACAGCCTGAAAAATCCCCTGGCCAGAGTAATTCTCTTTAATTCAAGGCTTTTACTTGCTGTGACAAGGTAAAAGCAAAAAGCAATAAGGTGGTAAGTACCCAGTAGCTGCAAAAATAAAATTTCTATGTGCCCTGCACATTATCCAAAAACTCCCCAAAACATAGAAACACAGAATCACAGGCTGGTTTAGGTGTGAAGGGGTTTTAAGGATCAGCTATTCCACTCCCTGCCACGGGCAGGGACACCTTCCACTCTCCCAGGGTGCTCCAAGCCCTGTCCAACCTGGCCTTGGACACTTCCAGGGATGAGGCAATCACATATTTTTCTGCATAACCTGTGGAAGGGGTGCCTCCTTCTTCCCTGTGCTCTTTGACTGATTTTTTTGGGAAGAGAAGAGCAGGAGTTTATAATCCCAACCAGTTTATTTTCCTTTCCCATCCCTCACATCACCGTACGAATTAAAACTCCCAAATGTGAAACTAAATAAAGTCTCTTCCACAAGGTGATGTCCCCATTGGCCTTTCTGTGGAAAACCGCACCTAAATGTAACTTCAAAATTCCTATCCAGGTGTTCCATGAAAAAGGGATAAGCCAGGGAAGGAGTTATCCCAGTTAACTTTTGGAGGGGGTTCCCAAAGCCAGCAAACCCCAGGTGCCTCTCTGCCACTTTCAAAAGGCTCTGTGCCACGCCAGCAGGGTTTTTCCTTACAGGATGTTTGGCAGAGTGTGTGTTTTCCTGGAAAGCAACAGGCTTTTAGTGAGTTCCTGTGCTTGGGAGGATGTGGGGAGAGCTCAAGGCCAGCCCTGCGTGGGGATGGGAACGGCACATTCCAGCCAGGACAAAAGCACCCAGACCATCCTATTCCACCTTCCACTAGGTCAGACTGCTCCAAGGCACAGATAAAAATGTATGGATTGATTCTAAGGTGATTTGCTCATTTGGGTGTTTGGTGCCCAGAGAAGCTGTGGCTGCCCCATCCCTGGAATTGTCCCAGGCCAGGCTGGGTGGGACACAGTGGAAGGTGTGGAATGGGATGATCCTTACAATACCCCCAACCCAAACCACTCCACAAAAATCTATATGAAACATGGCTTAATGCAGAAAGCAAAAGTACAGTCAAAAATGATTCCTATCATCATCCAAGCTAAGACATCAAAGCCTAAAAATGCTGGGAAAACACTCTTTATCCTCACAACTGAGCAGCTGCCCTTGGCACAGCCTAACCTTTGGGAACCTGGACAAGCTGGGCAAGAGGAGTTCCAAACATCTGAGTTTTGCCTAACAGCTCGGATATTCCCTTGATTCAGCAGGGAAAAAAGAAACCCACTCGTTTTCCTGGTCAATAAATGTGATTTCTTCTTTTCTATCTAAAAGCAGAAGCTTGACATAAAAGCTCTTTAATAAAACCTCCGAGAGAGGCGCCGGCAGCTGTGTGCCGTTATTGTGTCCACGGCAAATCCGGCACAAAGCGGGAGCTCAGCGGGGCTCCGGGAGGGTGAGATCCACACTTAACCCCTGCACACATTGTTGCTCCATTTCTTTCCATCTCCCTCCATCCTGGATCTGCCAGGAATGTAACAGGCCATTTTCAATCTAAATCTTGTTATGGATTAATAAGCAAACGCTTTCGCGCTTATTATGCAATTTATCATGAGGAAAATTGTGCCGGGCTCCTCAAGGCTCCACGCTGATCCCTTCATTTATTCCCTGCTCTTTGGAGGGAGAGCCAGACTAATCTTCATGACAGCTAAGGATGGAATCACACGAGCAAAAGGACTTGCTGAAGAACTGTGGTCACTTGGATTCTGGAAGCCAGGATTTACATAAAACGAGGCTTAGGAGAGGCTTTGGGAAGGGAAAAGGTGGTGGTGTCTCCTCTCATACTACAAGGAATAACTGGAATTCAGACAAAAAACAACGGTAATCCAATTTGTCCATATTTCTCCTGTCAACACATGGCAAGGACTCATTCTTTGTATGTTGAGGAAATAGAAACTTGCATAAAATGGGCAGTATCTACCTTACAATGATGTCAGGACCCTCAACACAGATGGATGTGGAAACACATTTCTGGATTAAAACAGCCCTGGGCAGCTCCTTATTGCAGGTACCATTTAAACTCTCTGTCAACAAATATCTCACAGAATCACGGAACGGTCTGGGTTGAAAGGAACCTTAAGGATGTCATGGGCAGGGACAGCTCCCACTAGCCGAGACTGCTCCATGCTCCGCCCAACCTGGCCTTGGACACTTCCAGGGACAGGACAGCCACAGCTTCTCTGGGAATTCTATTCTATCTATTCTATCCAGGGCCTCCCCATCCTCACAGCCAGGAATTCTTTTCCTAACCCTGGCCTCCATCTCAAGGCCACGCCTTGCTCCTCCCTCCCGCCCGGCTGCAGAGCCCCGGGATTTGCAGGCGGGCGGGCCTGCAGGGGCGGCCGCAGTACCCACTTGGCCAGCTGCTTCTCGGCGTCGGCGCAGAGCTCCAGCAGCCCCATCAGCACGGCCGACACGTCCATGTAGGGCTCCCAGACGGTGAAGCCGCGGCCGATGAGGTCGATGGCGGTCCTGCGGATGGTGCTGTGCGCCGGGAGCCGCGCGCTGGGCGGCTGCAGCAGCAGGAACGTCAGCGCCTTGCCTGCGGAGGGAGAGCAGAGTAGCTCGCCGCAGCTGCGGGAGCGGGGCCACACGGAGAGACCCCAGGGACAACCAGTGCCACCCCCTGCCGCGGGCAGCGACGCCTTGGCTGGCCCAGGCTGCTTCAAGTCCTGTCCGACCTGCCCCTGCACACCCTCTGTGCCACTGCTGACTCCCAAACACAGTATTTTCACTACCTAAGAAATAACACTAAGTAGATTTTGGGGGAAAAAATAGGAGAAGTGGACATGCCTAAGTATTTTTGAGAAACAGAGCTTAAAAGGGGAGAGAAACATCTCAAACAACTTGACCGATCCTGCATCTCGATCCAGGTTCTGCACGTTTAGGAAATACTTATTAATATTTCATTTAACAGCTCACTTTTAAATGAAAGTAATTATGTACACATAAATGGAGGAGGGTAAACCAAGCAACGCTGCCAATAATTTATCGTTATCTCTCCATCGTTATTTATTACCCCTCAATAGTGTTTCTTGTGGTAAAGATAATTACTGATTTTATCAGGTTTTTCTTGAACTGTCCTCAACAAGTTGTTTGTTGTGTTTATTAAACAAGCCTCCTGTTGTTTTTAGGACCAGGAAAAGCCAAGAGAGTTTTTCCAGTTGATTCACACCAACCAATCCCGATCCATGCAAAACAACCCCCAAAATTCCGAAGTCAGGCCACGAGGCCGATTTTATGCCTCAAAACCAAAACCTTATTAAAAACATGCCTCCTCAAGCACTGCTCCAATAAAATACTCCTACCTTTCCCCTCAGCATCCTGCTGCTGACACCAGCAGCAGCAGGACTGAGCAAAAGTCCCGGTGCCAGCGGGTCCCCGGCCGGGACATCTTTGTTTAAAGCTCTGCCTCGGCTCAAAGGAAGGAATTAATATTGACAAAAACATACCGGCGCTAATGAGTTGTTCGTTAGGGCAATAAACATGTCACATTAGAGTCAGCGCAGCAACAAGGTGATTAGCCCTGGACAAGCCGGGCACAGCGGGGCTGGAATACCCCGGGATGATGCGCACCCCCGGACCCCAGATTTGCTGCTTCCTGTGAATATTCCTGAGACAAAAATGCAGGTGTGACTCGCTGGACACAATTCCTCAGGCAGTCCTGGAGCTCAGGGAATGCTATTCCTACATAAAGCGGTTTTAAAATAGAATTTTATTCCAGGTGCTTCATTCCACATTGGCAAATTTGCTCCTTTTATCACTTATATTACACAGATGTGCCCAAATGCTAAAATTTATCACTTACTTTCACTGCACAGAAGCCCCTGGATTCCCAAAATGTCTTTCCTTGCAGAATCTCTCCGAGCACACGGCTCCAGGCAGCCTTGTTATCCCCAGTTTGCCAATGGATTTTAAAAAATGAAATTATTTGCTCAGGAAAATCAATAGCCCAGGCAGGAACGAGACACTGAGAACTCTGATCAAGATCCAACTAAATCCAAATGATGGACTCCAAGAATAGGATTTAACTTGATTGTGACCCTTTCTAGATGATTTTTTTTCTCTGATAGTCCATAGAGAGACAGAAATTTGGAGAGCTGGGTTAAAATTCCATATCCCTTCCTTCATCTCTTTCTGCTCCTGGCCCAGTGAATTTTTAGTCTTTTATTTTTATTCCCAATCTTCTCCCAGGTATCAAATCAAGATATTTTCAGGCCTAAATTAAAAATTACTTGTTTTTTGCATAATGATGATCAGATTTTTTTTATTTTTTTCAATTACAATCACCTCCCATCTGGAATTGCTCCAGGCCAGGTTGGACAAGGCTTGGGGTGACCTGGGCTAGCAGGTGCTATCCTTGCCCACGGGATGGGGCTGCCACAGCTTCTCTGGGGAACCTGTGCCAGGGCCTCAGCACCCTCACAGCCAGGAACTCCTTCCCAATATCCCAGCTACACAACCCACACAATTATCCAGGCAGGGGGATTTCTATTTCTGTTCAGAAATTCCACTTGCTTCCCCTCCTGCCCACCAGCTGTCAGGAATTTGGGACATCACAGTGGCAGAGGGGTGTGAGTCAGGAACCGAACTGCTGGCTGGCTGACTGAATCCAGACTCCAGCAAAACTGGAGGGGCTGCATGGATCTGGCAGCATGGAAGGCCTGCCACTCCCTTTGGAAGGAGGCCCAGGTCAGTGTCCAGGAGATCTCAACTCCATGGACACGGTGTCACCTGCGGCACCGCCAGAGCTAAAGGGCAAAGAGCTGCTCATTAATAACTCCAGGGATGGCAGCTGCCTGGAAAAGCCCCTGAATTATCCATGGAATCCAGCATTTCCATACCCTGGACAGAGCAGCCTGATTTCTCAGCCCATTAACTCCGTAAACACAGCATCAGCTGCACTTTTGGGGACATGTGGGGCATCTGCAGTGCCACCCAGCAAGTCCTGGGGTGGCGCTTTATCATGGAACAGCTCTGGGAACAAGCTGTGAGGGCTCCAGGGATTAATGCAGGTGCCAGGCAAGGGCACAGCAGGAATTTCTATAGAATTCTACCCTCTCCAAAAGGCACACAATCACAGTTCTATGTCACTGGAAGGCAGAGAAATACCCGGCACTTGATGGATTTACAGCTTGCCCAGAGAAGCTGTGGATTCCCCATCCCTGGATGTGTCCAAGGCCAGGTTGGGTAGGGCTTGGAGCAGCCTGGGGGAGTGGAAGGTGCCCCTGCCCACGGGGCAAATAACCAAGAACAAATCAAATAAATGCAGTGCTCTGCTTTACCTGGCAGGAGAATAAAGCATGTCACAATTCCAGCAGCTCGCTCCATCAGCACCAACTCCTCGGCAACCTCTCCCTGCCCATTCCCAAGCCCTCACCTTGCTCCTTTCCAGGAGAGCTGGAAAGAGCCGGTTTGCGTCCGCAGGGCGGAGCGAGGCAGGAGAGGCCCTGCTCTCCAGGGGTACTCACACGTGTGCCTGGCCAGGGAGTAGTTGGCTCCGGCGCTGGTGGGGCCGAAGCCCTCGGGGATCTGGCTGGAGCTGCGGGGCCGCGTCAGCAGCTTGGGCGGCTCGATCTCGGCGCCGAACTCGGCGCCGATGACGCCCAGCAGCACGATGGCCGTGGCCTGCTTGCGCCGCTCCTCGTAGGACGTGGACACCTTCTTGGGCTGCGGGAGGCCGGCCAGGCAGCCTGCGGGGAAAGGGGGAGAGCCCAAAGCAAGGGGGCCTCAGCGCCGCAAACTGCGCCGTCCAGAGACCATTAACAAATAACGACCGCAAATCGCGTCTAGGGAGCGCCAGGACCGTCAGGCACAGAGGTAACTCCATTTACCCCTAAAAACCTCCACACAAGTCAAAACAGCCCTTCCAAACCTGCCAACAACTTATGGAACTCCCTGACTTCTAGGTTTGTTTGCTCAGTGATACAAGACCCATGGAATTCTATGTTTATCTAGTGATTTTTGGGTTACTTCTTGTTCACTTTAAATTGACAAGTTGCAATTTCTATTGTCTTTAAAACATGGATTTTTTTCAGGATAAGTTCTTTGCATTATGTATGATATAAAAACATCTTTTTGCTACAGGATCCATCACCTCATCCAGCTTCCTATTAAAATTTAGGATAACAGTACCCACCATTAAACCAAACTGATATTTTGATATAGAAAAATGTCACCTATGGAATTTAAACAACAGGACAAAATCATAATTATGAATTTTACATAAAAGTGAAATTTGTGTTATTAGTCTAACATAGCCCAGGGATTCTGAATTCCACTAAGCAGAGGAGGTTTTTTTATTTGGAGTAAAACACAAAATCTTAGAAGAAATTATTGCAATGAAACTGCAGTTACTTATTCTGATAAATGAAGTCCACTCTTACCTAGATGTTTATTTCCAGCATCCAGGTATGTTCCCTACCATTTGTTCTAAAAAAATAAGGACGTTTCAATCCTTCCCAAGTGCTGTTTGTTGAGGAGTTGGGAGGCACCACCTGACATGGGATCAGGCTCGTGGATTAATGAAGGGGGGGTTAATGAAGCGCACAGGATGTCTCTGTTAATGACATCCATGGGGCTCCAGAGGAAAATAAGGAAGTTAACTAAATTTTAGGAGCTGTGGTCAGGCAACCCCGCCAGCCAAAAGGGAGAGAAAAACAAGGGAAAGCTTAACAATGGGAAGGGAGGGGAAAAAAGGGAGAAAAAAATCAATAGCAACTGCCTTTGGAGGAAGAAGGATGAAAACAGGCTGGAACAAAGCAGGGAAGGGAACTGCTGGAACTGTCCAACAGCCGTTTGTGCCAGGTTCCTGCCAACATCTGCACGTGTCCCACTGGATGTCACAGCCCAGGTGGCTCCCAGCCCACTGCAGGTGCTCAGGAGACACCTGAGGCCGGGCCGAAGCGGCTCCAGGAGGATTTAGCCCCCTGCAGGGTCCCTGGGGCACCGGGCTGAGCCCAGGCCGGCCGCGGGCCCAGCCCTCGGGAGCGGGAGCGCAGCAGATGCAGGAGCAGGGCCGCGGGATGCGGATCAATAGCTGGGCGCTGACCCCGGCCCGCGCCCGCTGCGCCCGGGAAGAAAGGAAAAGCCAACACATGTGCTGCTTCCAGGAGGAAATTAAACACTGCAGGGCCTCCCCTGCATCCAGGGATTACAGCACTGCGGGTTAACCCTTCGCTACGCCCCGGAGGGAGGACTGCGGAGCATCCTCCACATCACAGGATGATGGGGGGTGGAAGGGATTTTAAGGATCAGCCCATCCTGCCATGGGCAGGAACACCTTCCATTAGCCCAGGGTGCTGCAAGTGCTATCCAACCTGGCTTTGGACATTTCCAGGGAAGGGGAGTCCTCAAGCTCTCTGGGCAACAGAGAGCTCTGTATCAAGAGAATTTTCACGTATTGACCTGGAATGGCAAGAAAAATCCGACTGGGAATCCACAAGCTCCGCCTCGACGTGACCCTCATACACTGTTTTCCACTGGGAAAGCTCCCAGGCCTAGGCTGGGGAGCAGGAGCTGAGCTCCTTCCTGCTGCTCCCCCTGTGCCAAGACACCGCTCTTTGTTAACCCCACAAGAAATTCCAGCCACGAAAGGGTGGGAAAGATCCACAGTGTTCCATCAGCAATCTGCAATGTGACAGTGTGATCCTCAGAGCTGCAGTGGAGAATTTTCTGCCTCAAAAAGAAAAAAACTCCCAAAAGCCCCCAAACCTGCTGAAACTCCAAGAAATTAAAAACTATCCAACCAAACCCCTCAAACACAGCAAAATCCCCACCATCCCTCTGGAAAGCTCTGGATGGAGGAAAAATCTGCTTAAATAGAGGGGGATAAAAACTCTTTAATATCTAATTTGGTTTAGGTCTGGTTTTTTTAAATTTTAATTATTAGGGGAAGCTCCCAATTAATGGGAATGATTTTCCCCAACTGAAGTGTCAGGCAGAATTTCCACTGGAATAACACCTGGATGAGGAGCCCTTTCATTTTGGCCATGAAAATTTGGTATTTTCTCCCCGCGCTGCGTCTCCCTTTAATCACGGCAAGGGCTGACACACAGATCCATTTTCCTGACAGGACGCTTGATCACCCTATCACAGGGGGAAAATTAATAACCTCCAATAGGTCTGTGTGGAAAACAGAAGCTGCGGTGCCACAAGGACAAAAACCATCGGGATGTCACTTGGAAAAATCCCAGCTCAGGTTAAGACAAACCGATGGCACCCAAGCCAAAATAATCCTCAGTATTCCCAGGAATCTCCATTTCTAAGCACTGCAGGCCCAGAAGGGCTGGCAGCAGAGCAGAGCAGGCTGGCAAGGTGGGGCAATGTCCCCAGATTTCCACGGTTGCCGCGGGTATCGATCGCGGCGCGGCCGCGGGGTCAGGCTGCAGTTAACACCGCGGAGCGCTCGGCTCCCCTGCCCCAGCTCCCGTTAATTGGCTTTGCACACTTCTGGGGGAAAATTAATTTCAGCCGAGCTTACAATAAAAGGATTAAAGCCCGAGTAAGTTCTCCAGGTTTAGCTGGCAGAGGAATCAATGGATTTGGGTTAAGGCGGGTTTAGGAGAGGTGCGCTCTGTATTTGCCAGCAGGTGTGCGCTGGGGGCACAGCCCTGCTGCAGGAGCTGGGGACAGGGCCAGCAGTCAATCCCAAAATCCAACCCGCGGCCGAACTGAGCCACCAAACCCGTGTCCAGCCCTGCTCTGAGCAGCCAGGGAGCCCTGGAGAATTCCTGGGGATCTCAGCTCGGGGGTGTAGCTACACAACACTTCCATCAGGCTCGGCACTGGGATCTACTCACGGCATTGCACGTGCATAAAGTAACACCTGGAAACACAGAAAGCCTGGAAACTGAGATTTCAAATGGATTAATTATTTGCTCAACACACAGAGAGTCTTGAGGAGTCTCTCCAAATAAATCAGAAGTGAAAATATTACCTAGGGATCCCAGTGCCAGTGACCACAAGGAAAATGCAGGAGACCAGGAAAATATTTCAAACCCCTGTGGTTACCCATCACCAAGCGCCCGTTAGTCTGGATTGCTGGGAAGTGCGGCCATTCCTACACCCGCAGCGCCCTCAGGTGGCCCAGCAGAGAAGGGCCTCGGGAGCCTGGCAAGGGAGCCGCAATTCCTGCCTGGACACCAAGAGGAATTTGGGGAATTGCTCCCTGGCAGCCCATCCTGGAAACACAGGGAAATGTGAGGAGTTCAGGAGCCCTTCCCTGTACCTGCCACCAGCTGTGCCTGGGAATTCTGACATCCAGGAGTTCCTGCTTTGATGAGGGAGACCCAAACCTGGATTTCAACCAAGCCACAACATTGTCTCATCAACCTTTTCACTATTCCCAGAGTCGAGCCCAGAACTGGAAACCATCAACACAAAACCATGCTGCAGATGATTCATGTCCAGCTCAAATGCTGGAATCCCACCTGCCCAAGAGAAGCAGCAAAAAAGAAATAATTTTAAAATAAATTTGGAATAAAAACATCAGCATAATTCCAAATGGGAAATTCAGATTTGAACTGCTTTTACTGGAGTCTTACCCTTATCTAGAGAGACCTGGAATTCAGCAAGGAATTTCTTATTAATTAATTATTAATCCTTATTAAATCCTGTTAAAAATATTATGTCTGCCACGATAATTCAGTGCTAATTACTCATTTCTAATTTTTAAAAAAGTGCCAATACAATCAGTGCTCTGGAATACCTGGAATTCTAAATTGGGAATAATTTAATGGCAGAGTTCTCTAAGGGCTGGGAGCTGTCATGCATCAGAAATGACAACTTAATTTCTTTACTTGCAGGTAGAGGATGTGCTTTTCCACACATAAAATGAGGATTTTTGCAGCCATTCCCATCTCCTGCCGTTTACTGGAATTTTCTGCTCCCTTTTATGAGGGAATATTTCACTGTGCTGCAGCATCTGGGAACACAAAATGGGTGGGGATGCTGCAGCCTTTTCCAGGGAAATAGGCAGAGACAAAATGGATTCTGTGCTGCTCCGATGGGGAGATCAGACACCTTTTATCCAGGTTTTAAAGCACTGCTCCATCCATCACAATTTCCCTCAGAGGGGACATTTCAGGGATGATAATCTCAATTGTTTAAAGATCTGTTTCTTGCTAATAGGATCTCAATACCTCAAGCCCTCAGACCAATGATCTTTAACACTTAAACAAACCAGATTTAAACTTTGTGAGAACTTCCCAACAGGACCACTTGGGACAAATAGTGATGAGCAAGACTTAATCTGGAGTAGTTACAGCCCAAATTACAGTCAAAATAAAATAAATTCAAAAAATAATAATTTTAAAAAGGACTTTCCAGTACAATAAGGCTTATAAATTTTTTTTTAACTTCCACCAGACTTTTGATGTGCAGGAATGGGATTTTGGAGCTTCAGAGTTGTTGGCATCAATTTACCTACAAAAATTTATCCACAGAAATGGACCCACAAATCAAGAAACACCATTTCAAAAGTGATTTAATGGAACTAACTCATCAACTTCTCTTTTAGTAAGGAGCCACAAGATGTTTTCAAACCTGCATAGTCCAGTTAGGAGTTGTCCTTCCCTCCCCATCTCACTCCTGGAGCTGCACAGCCTGAGGAATACCAGCACCTGTTTTAGGGAGCTGAAGGACAAGCCAGGAGCACATTCCTGCCACACACTTAAACATGACAACTCTGCTGGGAGATCCCGAAGGGAAAACGCAGGAAGCCTGGGAAGCTCTCAGTGCCAGCACCCCTGGAGTTCAGGAACCCACCCACTGGAGAGTTCCTGCCTCACGGCCCTGAGTCAGCAGGGCAAAATTACAGGAAGAATGGTTTCAAGACAGAGAGACACAGCTTTTCCCAAGTAAATACGAATTTTTCAGAGCTCCACAGCCCTGCCTGGACCAGGCTGCTCCAAGCTGGCCTGGAACACTTCCAGGGATGGGGCAGCTGCCCCAGTCCTGCTCCAATGCTTCTCTCTTAATTGGAAACCAGCCCCAAACTGGTTTTGTGGAGTGAGGAACTTCCCTAACGAATAACCCAAGCAGCAGATGCTGATCCCACAGATGTCCAGCCCCAAACCCCTCATGGAGCTGAATGGGGCTTACTGGGAGACATCTGCTTCCCTGGCAGATGCCCAAAGCTTCCCAGCACAGGCTTTGCTGGCACACCCCCTTTTCCTGAGCCATATTCCCCTAAAAAGAAAAAAGGAACAGAGTGTGCCTCATCACTTCACACCTTCCCACAAACAGCAGCTTGCAAACAGTAAGCACCCAAAGTCTCTGTGAGTTTGGACACCGCTACCTCGCAGATATTCCCTCAGAGTCAGAATTCCTGTTAGTACACCCAAAAACTCCCTTAAAGCCCAACTTCTCCCTGCTAAATAGACTCACATTCCACTTGCAATTGTAATAGGACCCAGCAGAGGGCTGAGTCTCTCTGCATTGCCTCCATTAGCATCTGAAAGGGACCGAGTTTTGGATGACAAACCCTGGCTTTTTCAGGGAATGTCACAACAATAGTCCATGATATGATGAATGGGTTCCAGTGAGCAGTCAAATACAAGTTAAAAGCTTTTTCCCCCTCTGCCAAGCTGCCTGTGATAGGTTTTGGGAGGTGCTCAGCTCCAGTGGAACCTCCTTAAAGGAAACCCAGCAGGAATTTGGTGTGGGACGGGAGCTGGGGCTGCCAGATGGTGCCGTTTGTTGTGGAGCTCCATCCCAGCCCGAATTTCCCAGGGCTGGAAAACAGGAGGGAGCAATGGGAAACAGCACCTGCTGCTCCCCCTTCCACTCCCTCCAGCTCCGGGAGGAGAACCTTCCAAAGGAGCCACAGAACTCAGTGTTATTAAAAATTAATACTGCTAAAAGCTCAACAGGAGCAACTGAAATTGAAAAAGCACTAGCCATTTGCTGCAGTATTTTCTTCTGAAATGTTTGATTGCTTCGAGTAAAACAATTGTAATACCACACAGAACAAATAATAAATCACTTTGGAATTAATTTTAGGTTACTTTAGTTATGTGGAACCAAAATCAGAAAGTCTATAAATTACACAATAAAAAGCAATTCAAAATACACTCTGAATAAGCCAATTAACCAAATTCCCAAATTCTGACCACTAGAGCCAGGAGAATTTATGCCCAACTGGGAAAAAACCCTGCTGTCCATGTGTGAATTATTTAAACAAAACATTTGTTCTATTTTTAGTTACCCAGAAAAAGCCCTTCAGGTATTAAAAGGAGATTTGAGGACAGACCAAATTTTCTAAATAACTTCTGAAATGTTTGAAAGCCACTAGAGTGTATTAAGGATTTCCAATGAAATCCTTAGCCAGCTCAGCTAAAATGCTTCCCTCTTCCTAAGTTCTGAGGTGCAAATGATCCTTTTAGGAAATGATCTTGATGAGCTTTCGGGGAATCCCAAGATGGAAAAGATCCTATTGAGCACTACACACCAGCAATCCCATCAACAAGTAATGGTCTTAATGGGACCATCAGAGAAAGAAACTGAGGTGAAGTTGTCTCAAAATTCTTATTTTTCCCTCTATTCTCCTAATACAAACCTCACTGTATCGCACTAAAACCGAAATTCAGGATGCAGCACCCTTAAACCATATCTTTCACCAGAATAAATGACTGTAAAGAATTTATGAAGAATCATAGAAAGCCTTTATTTTTGAAGAACTATTGTTGGTTGTGGACAGATTTAAGAGCTCCAAATGTATTAAACTAGAGACACATTAATTATCCTGGTAACAATAATGATCTGAATGCTCACCTGCTGGGATGTCATCATCAACCAGGTCGTGCTCCTCCTCCTGGACTTTGGCTTCTGTTCCCGAGGGATCCGGGCTGGCGGTCGCAGTCTGAAGGGCTTCTGTGGTCACTCCAGCTGGAGGGAACAACCCAACACCCCAAAATCAGGGATTTGGAGAAATCATTCCCTCTTTCCTGCAGCAGCTAAACTTCACTTCATTCCTTCAGGTCCTGCCTTGCTTTGGGCTCCTTCAACTCCAACCTCGCACAAGATGCTCAACCTCGTCTAGAAATAGCAGAATTTGATATTTATCTGGCTTTCCAGGGCTAACATGGACTGTTCCCCATCCCTGGGAGCGTCCCAGGCCAGGCTGGATCCAAGAATCTGCTGATTTTCGCCCCCATATCAATATTTATTAATCTATTATTAATTATTTATGCCCCAATATCAAATGGCAGAACTGGGAGGAGTGGAGGATGTAGGACAAAAGGAATATTTCTTTATCTTTCCTATTCTCCTCCCTCCCCTTCTAGCAGAAAATGAGATTCTTCACAAGTCTTATAAAAGAATTCTTATTCCCCTCAATTCCTCCAACTCTGTATCCTTAATTCCAACAGTTTCAACACTTACCATAAAAACCTAATTCCAATTTGCTAGTTTTGACCCACTGGAAAGGTTTCCAGCCCAACTGAGCTCAGAGAAACTCAAACCACATTCTAAAGTCCACGGAATTCCTGCATTCCATTCAGGTTTAATACCGTGATTAGACACTCTAAAATCAGTTGGTGAATAATAGAGGCCACATTTTCAGGGGAAAAAGGCTCATTCTAAGGAAGATGAGCCCGCTGAGATGTTCTCATTGCAGGGAATATCTGAATTCCTTGGGACACCCTTTGCAGGAGCCATTCAGAGAGAAGTAGCCAGGACTGGACGGATCATCGGGCCAGGACCACACGGATCATCGGGTCAGGACCACATGGATCATCGGGTCAGGACCACATGGATCATCGGGCCAGGATAGGGTGCATTACTGGGAATGTGAGGCTGCCAAGGCCCTTTCCCCCCTTTTCCCTGGTGAGGGGCAGCTCCCAGGGCACTCCTTACGGGAGATGACGCTGTCCATGTACTGGGGTAGGTAGGGAGCCCAGGTGTCGATGGTCTCCTTGCGCCCTGCCTGCTCGATCCTGCGCAGCTCGGCCAGCAGCAGTGCCTGCGCCGCCTCCCGCACCTGCAGGAACACCAGCTAGGAACAGCACAAACACAGCTCCCAGAGGCTCACCAACCACACCAGCACACAGATTGCATGTCATTCCTGACATGGTTAAACTGGGGTTCAACTAGAAAATATTCCAGCAGCAGTGCCTGCGCCGCCTCCCGCACCTGCAGGAACACCAGCCAGCCAGGAACAATACACACACAGCTCTGGTGACTTAAGTTTTAGCTTCCATATTTTCCAGGCTCTGTACTGCATTGGTGTGTGGCTCTGAGCTTCATATAAAGTGTTAGCAACCTCTCCTCACAGTTTAGTTACACAAAACAATCCTTTTCCAGCTCCAGAACCAAGGACACTGCTGCAGCTTTGGGCCCAAAGAGTGCAAAAACAGGGAACTGAGGAGAGCAATCTGGGAGAGTGGGACTGCATAACCTGGAGNCAGCCAGGAACAATACACACACAGCTCTGGTGACTTAAGTTTTAGCTTCCATATTTTCCAGGCTCTGTACTGCATTGGTGTGTGGCTCTGAGCTTCATATAAAGTGTTAGCAACCTCTCCTCACAGTTTAGTTACACAAAACAATCCTTTTCCAGCTCCAGAACCAAGGACACTGCTGCAGCTTTGGGCCCAAAGAGTGCAAAAACAGGGAACTGAGGAGAGCAATCTGGGAGAGTGGGACTGCATAACCTGGAGCAGGAATTGGACAATTAACCCCAATATGGAAATGGACCAAAACTTATAAAAGTGTGAACACTCGTGACTCAGAGTCCATCTTGGGTGGAGCCATGGCCAGGCTCTTGTATGGTCCACGGTGAATCCTTTGAAGGCCTTTTAATAATTCCCCACTTTATTCCTTTAACACTGTCTAGCCTCTGTTCTAGGTAGCCTCTCCAGGCATCAGCTCCCAGAGGGTCAAAAACCACATGAACACAAATATTTAATGTCATTCCTGACAGGGTTAAACTGAAATTTAACTAGAAAATATTCCCGAATCACAAATACAAACTGCAGGATCTGTGCTGGAGAATTCTGTGAGGTTTTTACGCAAAGGGCAAATTTAGTCACTGAAAACCAACAGCAATCCCAAAAGATGAAGGCTGAGCTCACCTCCAGGCAGCGATCCTGCCACCTGCGTGCCAGCATCTCCAGGAGAGGGGGCCGGAATTTCTCCAGCCCCAGCAGGTCCGGGAGCATCACGCAGTGCATGGCAGCCAGCTGGCTCCAGCCTGGGAAAACAGGGAATGAACACAGCTCCAGTGCAGGTAAACTTAGTCATGGTGACACTCCATAAACAAATTACAGCAAACTCACAGGGACCACCGCTTCAAGCACCACACGGGGTTTTCTCTCCTGATTTAAAGCTATGCAAATATATCCAAGCACAGTTTGCCTGCTATCCATATTTTCCACCTCAGTTTTTATTTTAACCCACTTAATCCAGGTGAATTCCTACTACAGGTCTGCAGTTCTCTGTAGGTAAAACCAGGAGAGAAATACAGAGTTTAAATAACAGAGCGTATAAAAATGCTTGTGAAATACTCCGTATTATATGAAATATATGCCCAATATTATATTCAAATCTCCATCAACACCAAAAAGATATAAGTGGTGTGAAACTGCCTTTTTTTTTTTTGGGTAAAAGCCAACAGGGAACCCTACCCCAGGTACCCTATGTTCAAAGAAGAATTCCTTTAGAAATCAAATAAAAATAACAATGAGAAAGGATTTTAGCTGAAGTAAAGGGTAGGTAGAAAAGTGAGGAAGGAATACCTTCGTTGACTAAGAAACAGGAATGGAAAGCAGAAGTGTCAGAGTGCCCAGATTCCGTGCTGGAAGCAGCAGCAGGAACAACTTGCAGAGGAAAGAAGAAGAAATAAAAGAGAGAAAAAAAAGAGGCAAGTGAGGAGAGCAGCAGCAGAAAAACGGATTAGTATCAGTAGAGAATGCAAAACAAGAAGAGGCTGTGATGATCTTCAACTTAAATAATAAAAGTAACACTCGGCTTCAAAATAATATTCAACTCAAAATAATATTCAGCTTCAAAATAATATTCAACTTAATGAGAATTCCAGGTTTTCCAAGAAGGAAGAGGCAGACATGCAGCTGCAGAGGAACATGGAGACAGTAAGAGAAACTGGGATGTTTTGAAAAGACCAAAGTACATCTAAATCAAGTGATTTTAAACATGTTTTTAGGCAGGTGGGTTTGGTTTGACTTCATGCTTGACTATAAATTAGAAACCCAGGAATTTTGCTGCTTCTTCTTGAGCTTTTCTCATATTTCCATAGATTTGGAACTTGTACTACACACCAAAGGCCGAAAAAATAAACCTTAACCAGCCCAAGCTGCCCCATCTGTCACTCCAAGATGTCCAGAAGGAATTCCTGAAGGCTGGTTATTACACTTCATTTTAAATGGACCCCCAGGCAAAAAATGTAACTCTTTACCACAGAAATGCAGTGCAACGAGCTGCAATAACAGATCCCAGGGCTGCAAAGGAAGTGGTTTTTACCTTGTTTGATCTGCCCTTGTGCTGCATGGCTGGACGTCGGAGGGGGCGGCTTCACCTTGGCCATCTCGGGGGTGCCTGGCCTGGGCGGCCTAAACATGAAACATCCACGAGAGACACATCAGCTCCAGCCCCGAGGGCTTTGGGAGCCATCACAAGGCAAGCTACACCAAACCCGAGGCCAGATTCAAGCGGGGACTGCCAAGCCCCGGGACTGCCGGTCGTACCTGGTGGGGCCTTTCTTCATGTGGTCCCCGATGAAGGTGGCGTTGGTCATGCTCATCAGCGTGTTGGCCAGCGAGATGACGGACAGCAGGTGCTGCGTGGTGACAGCCCGCGACACTCCGTACGTGCCCTTGCCCAAGCCCTCCGTCACGGACATCTTCCTGCCCAGCTCCTCCCAGGCCGCCTTGCCCACGGGCTGGTTGTAGCCGGGCAGCATCAGAGACATGTGGCCACCTCGGGACAGCAGGCCGAAGGACACGGAGCAGTGCGGCTTCAGCATGCCCAGGCGCTCCAGGCACAGCTCGTCCAGCACGGAGTTCAGGCCCCAGGCGTGCAGGCAGGACATGAAGAGCTTGGCCGTGTCCATGGTTAGATTATATTCCAGCAAAGTCAGCGGTTTGGATTTGCTGGAGCGATATTCCGGGTCGCCATCTTCTCTCCTCTGCCTCACGGCCTCTTCGTCCTCATCATCATCGTCGAGGAGGTGCTCCTTGATGTTCTCCTTGATGGTTTCCTTGACCTGCTGGAAGAGCACGGCTGCTCGCTTGCCGGTGAGGAAGGAGCCTCCCTTGTCGGAGCCCCCAGAGGCTTTCTGTAAATTCTCTGGAGACACAAGGGTGGTGTTGGGCCGGGAGGCCTCCTCCGTCAGCAGCTGGATAATCAGGGCCTCCACGTCGAAGAACAGCACGTGGATGTCTGGGTCTGTTAGGTTGGTCTTGATGGCCTGAACCATCAGGGAGTTATGGGAGTATTTCGGTAAATTCCCCTGGAAGAACAAGAAAGTAAACTGAAATTTCCACTAGGGAAGCTGTGGATGAGCCAAGTTTGAAACACACCCACAAACCACAGAAATTAAATTTACAGATGTTTATCGATAAACTGAGCTCTCCAGGTGAAACACAAGTTCACATTTCCTTCTCCTGAATCCAATGAGATCGTAGTTATATTCCAAGGAACAGTAAAATTCCAATCTTCTGTTATTAAGCTTAAAACACATGAAATAGTTCCTGTTTGGAGGGTAAACTACGGAATCAATATATGCCATTGGAAAAGAAGCTGCTCAGATTCACCTAGACCTGCAATTACTGCATCACTTGGTCATTCCCCCTCAGTCCATCTTCTTTTTCCTCCCCTCCCTGCCCAGGGGAAAAAAGGGAGGAGGCAGCAAATGAAGGTGCTACGGGATAAAAGCTGAAGAATGTCAGAAAGTAGACTGGAAAGCAGAACATTCAAACAAATTTTTAAGCATTATTCTCCCTACCACCTTCACTGCCAGCACCTTCACTGGATGAGGAGCTCACACATACAACATTGCAGGTACAAATGCAACATTCCCAGTTCTGCCTGGGTGCAGCAGGATCAGCAGCAGAAACCCTGAGCACACGTTTGTTTTCAAGGAAACATGTTGGTGGTGCTCTAAGGAATGCCCTCACTACCAAACAGAAGGTGACAGCACAAGGCAAAAGAAAGGGATAAATGGGAGAAGCTGGGAACAGAGCTCTGCTGCACTCTGCTGGCCACAGGCTGCATCAGGGGAGCTTTAGGCTGGATATCGGGAACAATTCCTCCCGGAATGGGCTGTCCAAACCCAGGGCAGGGGTGGAGACCCCATCCCTGGGGGGATTTAAAGCCGTGTGGATGTGGCACTTGGGGACATGGGATAGTGGTGCTATCCCCTGGCAGTGCTGGGGAATGCCTGGACATGATTTTAGAGGGCTTTTCCAGCCTAAACCATTCCATGATTCCAGATCCTGTAACTCAGCCTGAAGAAAACCAAAGAGTAGGATACACACTGAGGTGGTATCACGGACAGCAACATAAACTGGGGAAGAATCACGTTCAGGTTTCAGAGAGCTGCGGCTGAGAACCTTCTGGTTACAAGGACGGAAACCTCCTGTACTTCATTTCTTCCTGGAAAGACAGGCTCCTGCTGGAGCACACCCACCTTATCCGAGGCCTCGGAGGCCAGCAGGTTGGTGGCCAGGGTCTGCAGCTTCTGGTGGGCCACGTTCTTGAGGGCGGCCAGGCTGCGGCGGGTCATGGCCTGCTTCAGGTTGACGGCGGGGTGGCTCAGCGAGTCCACGGCGGCCGGCACGGCCTCGTCGCAGGCGTTCAGGATCTCCACGGCCGTGATGCCCATCACACACCTGTCCAGTGCCCCTGGAAGGGTGGCAGTGACACAGGACAGCTCAACACCCCCAGCAGCACAAACCGACACACCTGGGTGTGACACCTAACCTCCTGTGTTTCAACAGCTGTGCTCGGAACCAACACTCCTAAAAGGACGGAATTCTCCCTAAATTTCCACGAGGTAAAACCCCCCAGTGTGATTCTGCACTGAACACCTGCAGTGATAAGTTCCAGATGTAAATGTGCCCAAGTGTTTGAATTCTCCCCTCGGACACAGCACGCGGAGGAGATGTGTACTTCTGTCTGTTAAAAAGGGACTAGCCAACACCTCTGAGCTCACCAGTGTCCATCTGCCAGACGTACACGGAGCCGTCGGAGCACCCCACCACCAGGTAGTCGTCGGACGGCCTCCACTTGATCACCTGGATTGGGAAGAGGTGCCGGGATGCCAGCATGATGCATTTTTTCTCCCTCAGACTCAGCAGACCCACGGAGTGATCACTGGCAACAGAGCAAACGCAGTGCTGGACTCTCGCCTAATAAAGGAAACGAGAAAAAGCTTAATCATAATGCAGAGTTGGTATTAAAAACCTTTCCCTGACTCGGCCGAGCAGGGGGATCAAAAGCCTCTTTTCAATGAACAGAACGCAGGCACCTACATCAGTGTTCAAACTCACTGAGGTCACTGGGAACAGAATTCCCTGACCAGAAGTTCCCTGTAATCCATCCTTTGCACATCATAAAGAGAAAATGGGTATTAACCCCCAATTTGCTAAGCAAACCCCAGAGTTTTCAATCAATGTCACTTTGTTCATTAAATTCTATTTATTCAGCTAAGTGTCAAGAGGCAAAATTGTCTCTAAACTCTATTTTAACAGGTTTAATAAAGCCCCTATTCTCAGTCCTTTATATAATTATAACATGATGGAAGAAAACAGAAATAACAGAATAATCAAGCTCTTCTTTGTGAAGCTCTTGCAAGAATTGGTGCTACATGCCCAGCATTCCATGCTGCATTCTCATTCTCAAGGAGGACTGAGGTGCAGGAAAGGTTATCCTAGAGAACTCACACTGCAGTTTTCTGGTGGAACGAGCAGCTGGGTGATTTCTCCCCCGTGGACACAGAAGATATGTTTCATCTCTCCCGAGAAGATATCCCAGACGATGACGGAGAAATCCACCCCACCTGAGATCAGGTACCTCTGGTCGTAGCGGGAGGAGACCTGGTGAGGGTACAGCAAACACGTGACCTTGTTCCGGTGGCCTCGCAGCGTCCGGTGAGGGGGCCAGCCTGGCAAGGGGGAGGACAGGGGCAAGAGCACAGAGAGAGAGAGGAAAACCAGAAATTCAATAGAACCATCGACTCCCAAGTGTCAATTCTGCAACCCAGATCCCCAAACTATGAAGACAATGCTATATGGAACCCACATATCCAACAGGAGCCCAAGCACAATGCACGGATCCCACCAGGAACCCCGGTAGGTTTTTCCCACTGAGATTTCTCCTGGCACATCGGTACCCAGAACTGCAATGCCAGGAACAATTCTGGAGGAGACGGGAGACGCTCCTTGTCTTATCTTTGCTCCTGCAACCCAAAACCCCCGGAGAAACATCCCAGGTGACCCTGACTGGTTCCCAGCCAGGGGATGCCCAGCCCAGACGGGCCCAGCAGATTTCCGGGTTCCCCCCGTGCCCGTACCTCGGCGCAGCATGTGCTCCCCCTGCAGCAGCTGCACGATGGCGGTCTGCGTGGCGGGCACGATGACGATGCTGCCGTCCTCGCGGCCGCACACCAGCCGTCCGTGCGCCGGGATGTACACGCTGGCCGTCACCCGCAGCGGCTCGCCCGCAGGGGACACTGCGCTCAGCTGGTCGATGATCCCCGCCGGCCGGGGGCTCAGCTGGTCGAAGGCCTCCTGCAGGGACACGGACCTGCTCGTCCGCAGGCCTGCGAAAGGGAGGAGAACATCGGGAGGGGCTAAGGCGGGAGGGTTTGAGGAGCTGCGTCTAGGAGGAGGTGCTGGGAGCTGGAACTGGATGTTTAGGTCTCTCCCAGCCCGCTGTGGGATCCTTCTGGGGAATTTTGTGAATGAGAGATGGGACTTCTGTGATTTATTACTTCTTATCTTCCATAGAGGAAGGATGAGTTCGGCTCAGAGTCTTCATCACATGGTCAGAAGGTCACAAGACCTCTAACCGCAAAGCAGTTAGACTTATTAAGCAATATTTATTAAGCAATAAAACACTGCCAACACAGGAAGATCTGACTATGAATCAGGTACCTTTTGCACCCTCCTGCTGGTCAAGGGTGTCAGGCACGCTCCAAATGCTCAGTCTCCCTGAGGAGTCTCCTTGGATTAAGAGCCTGCAGGAAAACTCTCTCTGACCGCAGAAGAACCGTGTCACTGGAGGACATATGAGGAGCTGTTTGAAAAACAAGGAACAGCCTCAGACCACGCACAAAGCACGTGCTCAGCTCCAAGCTTCCTTCCTTTTACAGCAGGACAAAACCCAACACAGCCCATCAGAAAAGCTCCAAAGAAAGAGATGCACCTGTTTCTCTGCTCTGTCCAACACGCTGTACAATAAAGGTGGAATCAAGTTTTCCACTGCTTTCCCCACATCCCTGCGGAATGAATCACTGGCTGGGAGGCAACTGGGTGTAAGAAGGAAGAAAGGAGTAAAATTCCTTGCATTTACACTGCGATTTCTACAGTAGAACATGGATGTTGCTCCCATCCTCATCCTCTCATCATGTGAGGGCAAGGAAGGAGTTCCCACATGATTTATGTGGGAATATTCAAGATAAAACACCATCTCTACCCAGAACAAACACAGCTGCACATCATGAAGATGTCAGAAAGAAAGTCTTGGATTTTACTCTTGTCACTTTTAACCTCTTTGATGCCAAATTTTGAATTGATTTTTTAGTTTGGTATTTACATGTCTTCCCTTACTGGACCAGTATTTCAGTAGTTCTTCAATTAATTCAGTTCAATTCAAATTAATTAAAAATTAAATAAATGGGGTGTTTTGTTGTTGAATACCTGGCTGGTAATTTATAGATGAAACTTTGTCCATCCTCTGTCCATACAATCACTTTATCAGCTGCCACAAAGTCCCCACCAGTCCAGGTCAGCTCATTTTCACTGGGCACTGAACACAAGAGGGAATAATCTCCAGCATCAAAAACCTGAGAGGAAACAGGGAACAAAGTCTGTTGTTAGTAATTCTGTTGTTAAAATTCCCAGGCAGCAGCTGATTTTGGGTTCAGTATCACAGAATCATGGAATGGTTTGGGTTGGAAAAGACCTTAAGGGTCATCTTTCTCCAAACCTGCACCACAGGCAGAGATTTGGATTAAACACCTAGAAATGCATTAAATATATAGTAGGGGTACATTAAAGAGTCTTGGAGCATCTTCATCTCAGTGTTTTCCCATAGTTTGAGATTCCTGAGGGAGCAGGAGCCAGGGTTCTGCCTTACCCTCCAGTACTTGGAGCACACGACCAGGAGCGAGCGCTGGGTGAAGGCGCAGAAGGAAATGCTCTGGCAGTTCTCGCAGTAGATGGGCTTGGATTCCTCCTCAAACACCGGCGTGGTGTCCTAAAGCAAACAGAACCAGCACTGACCCAACTCTTCCCTGCTCCAGCTGAACTCAGGACTGTGCCAGAGACCACAGGAAAGACTGGGGCGCTTCTCCAGGTGCCAGATGTCCGATTTCTATGGAAAACCCAAACCCTCGGAGCAGCTCTTATTCCATCACTCCTCCTAAGCAGATCTGCAGGAGCACGTGGTATCCTCTTTGGGAGACTTAAGTCTCCCAGACTCCCCAGCAGAACAGATTAGTGGTGCTGACCTTGCAGCCAGGCAGGAAGCTGGAATGAAGCAGATTCCGCTTCCATGTCACTCCTAAACAGAAGGTGATTTTTCCTCGGTTGATAAACAGCTTTTACAAGAGGTTTCTGTGAAGAGCTGATTTACCACAGGTCTAAGACCTACCTGGGGCAAATCTCCTTTAAGACTTTTACTCATTAGTACCCAGGAAATGCCAAATAACAGGAGCTGGAGATAATCCTGTATAATGAATATTCCTAAAAATTCTATGGTCTGCTCAGCAAAATATTAACCCAAATCACTACGTGGTACAAACAAAAAACAGATTTGGAAAAACTGGACATAATCATAATCCTACGCTTAATTTGGGAATCAGTTCTCTAGGAAGTATTGGGAATTCTGATGGCAACTTCAACCAGTAAAGGAGAATTCAGTAAGCTGATTTTCCACTGGCAAAGAGGAAAAAGACTATCAGCAGCAGAATATCAGGAACAGAACCCTCTATCCCACCAGAAGTGTCACAAATCCAGCAGCCTTTTCCTACCTGCATCCGACTGACTTCCGAGGTGATGATCCAGACTTTCAGGATGCCAGTCACGGACACAGCCACGACAGTGTCCTCTGGGAAACACAAAAATGAGGCTGAGGCACAAAGACTTCCTCACCTGTGCATATCTGAGCATAAATGAAAACCTCATCCAAGCATTCCTGGAGCATTTGCTTCCGAATAGAATGTTCATTTGTGAAGATGGTCATTGAACAAGGAATAAATGAGAGGCATTAGGAGGAAATACTTCATACCAGAGCTCATTTCCAGTTGTTCTAGCAATTTATTTGTTGTGGGGATAAGAGCTGAGCTTTCCCACCCCAGGATTTTGGGAGCGCCCAGTTTACAACTGTTGCTGAGCCTGAACTCAAGAGAGAAGTCCTCTAGCCAGATTTTCTCCTCAGTGTTCCTCAAACCTCTCAGGAATTCCAGTCTCCACAGGAACCCCTGCACAAGACACTCTCCTGCCACAAACTGAAGCCCACCAAATTAACACCAAACCCAGTCCGTGTGCAGGTGACACTTTAGCCCATGCCAGCTGATCCAGCTGCAGCAGGACTCCCAGGGAAGCTGTGGCTGTCCCTGGATCCCTGGGAGTGCCCAAAGCCAGGCTGGACGGGGCATGGAGCACCGTGGGATAGCGGAGGGCGTCCCTGCCACAAGAAATAATCACCTTGTGTCCTGTTGGACCGGATGATGGTCATGGAGCTGATCCAGTCAGGAGAGATCTTGGATATCAAAGAATAAAGAACTTCAAGGCTGGTTGCATCCACGACCAGAATTTCAGGATAATGTCCATGGCATAGGAGTCTCCCTTCCCGCTGCGTGCCGACTGTGAACTGATAGAACTGCACAGACGGGAACAAACACAAATTGGAATGCAGGTAGGACAGGGATCCCTTCATTTTGGACCTTAGTGTATTTCCCAAATCCATTCTCCTGCTCTGCCATCACTCCCAGCACTCACCTGGATGCCCGTGTGCGCACAGGCCAGCTTGGTGAACTCGATGCACCTGCCATCGTTCACATCCCACAGGCACATCTCCCTAAAACACAGGAAAACCACATGGAAAACAGGCCAGGCTTCCAAGCACTTAAACCCCTTTACATTGGGAGCAACTTCATTTGAACCGTTTATTAGGGATTACATCAACTGTATTTAGAGTAACTCAGAATCAACTGGGCTTTCCAGTCCCCCTAAATCCACACAACTTCCTGCTCCCTGTGAGGATAAATTACAGAACCTGCAGGAGTTCAAATGAGCAGCTATTATCCCCTTTACAGTACTTTTTAATTTAAAACTTCATATTCAAATTTCAGCAGAACAGAATCTGTGAGGTGCCTTCTCCTTTCTGTCAGATAGATAAATTCCCAATGAAAACACATTTTGGTTTTAAATCCAATGGGGAGAGATTACTTAGCCCTGAAATTGGCCCAAGGTGGAAATTCTAAATTTTGACACATTCTCCCCTCAAATTCCTTACTAAAAGGTTATTTAGGCAAATCATTCCCTACCTTTTCTGGATAAAAAAAAAATCTCTCTATTTGGACATCAATTGCACAAGAAATCCTTCCCGCTTCTACCTCTAAACTGCTGCTCTATGATTAATAAATAAAACAAATCAAAAATAAAATGTATTTGTCAAGGAATTTTTTCCTTGAGAATAAAAATCAAACACAGTGTTAAATACATGGATAAACTGAGGACAAATTCCCATTATTACAGTTCTGCACATGAATAAACACTTAGAAACTCACCCACTCTCTGATGCACTCACTATATATTGCTTTTCACTGGAAGCTGAGGCCTTGGATAAACAAGTAACTGAGGCTGTATGACCAAAGAGCAGAGCTCTGGGATTGATCTGGGATCAGGGAAAGAAAACAGGGAGTCAAAATCACACAAATGACCAGAATATCCATATCCCAGCTTTCCATTTTCTGTGTTATATATCATTAACATGTGCACACGTGTTTAATTGGCACAGAAGTGGATGGATCATCTCATAAGACTTTTTACTTCACACAGGAATGAGAATTTGGGGGGAAAAAAGCATTTTGCAAACTTCTGTCAATATTTACACATCAGGAGCTGAATTTGGCTCAATTCAATTTAACTTGAGTTTGGCTGAATGAAAAAGATTGTGTTGCACATTAAGAGTTTTCCCCAGTTGAGCTCCTGTATATTGATAAACAAGGGGAGACCTCAGAGCCCCTTCCAGTGCCAAAACGGGCTCCAAGAGAGCTGGAGAGGGACTGGAGTTCCAGGAAAAGGGGGAATGGCTTCCCACTGCCAGATGAGATATTGGGAAGGAATTCCTTTTCACAACACAACATCAAGCTAGCTCAGCTAGAAAGCAACTGGTTTAGAGCAGCTCCAAGAAATTGGAATGAGTTAAAAAAATCTTTCCACGGGAGCAGCAACAAAGTCCAAGAGCCAAAACACCTCTGTGTAACCTGGAACGGGGCTGTGGGAAGGGCAGAGCAGCCACTCGAGCCCGGGGAGAGAGCGCAGCCTGAGGGGCGCTCCCAGGCACCGGGAACACAAACCCCGGATCCGTTACCTGCAGGTCAGGACCCAGGTCCCAGAGGCAGATCTGCCCATCGTGGCAGCCGGTGACGATGACAGAGCCATCCACGAGCAGCAGGGAGGACACGCAGTGGGTGGGGGCACGCCGGCCCCACAGCACAATGGGCAGCACCAGGCTGTTCCCGGCCATGGCCGCGGAGCTCCTGCAATCCCAACAACACAGCATCAGCAACATCCCGGGCTGCTCCCTTCGCTCACGGTTTTGCCATCTTACCCCCTCATTTTCCACCCTCTTCTTCCCTTCTGTCTCTGCCGTTTTGCCCCCTCATGTTTCCTACCCTCTTCCCCTCAGGTTTTTCCTACCCTCTTCCCCTCAGGTTTTTCCTACCCTCTTCCCCTCAGGTTTTTCCTACCCTCTTCCCCTCAGGTTTTTCC